>JASPKZ010006161.1:0-43385 GCA_030220185.1 Diploptera punctata | reverse complement strand
TTAAAAAAAACAAAAAATAAGTTTCAAAATGCTGAACGCTGTATTCACTCCTAGATTAATGTACATAAATACCAAATTAATACATACTTTAATTTGAGCGTAATTACAAAATTAACATTATTAATATTATTCGTATTTAAACATCTTAATGATGGAGAAATTATATTTGAAAAGAAAAATATACGCCTAGACCTAGGTAGCTCAGATAGAAGAGCATTGACATAGTGAGTCAAAGGTCCTGGGTTCAAACCACGATCTAGGCGTATATTTTTTCTTTTCAAGTAAAATTAACATTAGATATATAAATTTTTGAGGTAAAATATGAATTTAAGTTTTGAAAGAAAAACATGTAAAAAAGTCTTTGTAATTTCGAAATCTTAAATATTTAGATCCAAAGAGTACAGAGGTGTCATCTGTTGAATAAAATAATAATTAATGCCATCAATAATGTAAAAGGCAAATTAACTTATTGACCATCGAGGTGGAGAGGTGGAAGAATTACATTAACTATGAATTGAGGGAAGTAGATTATACAGGGGATGATGAGAAAACATTAGCTTAGGATAGGGATTATGGAGAGCTTGGGACCATAAACCTACAAGTTTAATTGTGCCAGTTAAAGGGCCCCACTAATGCGTGTTAGTGGGATAACTTTACGTTTTACTGTTGCAGCATGTGTTGATTTAACCTTGGAAATCTGAGGTAATCTGTACTTAGCAGTTTGTTGAAGTAATGTCTTTTTTAATACCGATGTCCTAAATATAACAAGAAGGTGAAATGTTCATTTACTAGATTTTTATAGGTTAGGACACCAATGACTTTATTCCCTATAAACAATTGATACACAAAGCACTCTGGTACTATTAAAGGGGGGCAGTGACGGAGAACCAACAAAGTTTATATCAGCTTCGAGACATTTCTCTTTGGAATGTTTACATTTTCTGTGTCGTCATTCTTGTGTATATAAACTGGTGATAAAACAAGAAAGAATCACGACTTCATCCATTTGTTTACAAAACCCAAGTAATATCACTGTGTGGACATTCTGTTTTATAGGTTGTCACACCTGAAATTACTGACGCAATTCAAGAGTTAAGCAGGAGAAAAATGAACTCTGTTGATAGACACTAAGGAGAAATGTTGGCTGAATGGTACTGTAGGGTTTTTTACGCCTAGAAAACAACATTGTTCTAATGGAGCAATTCTTGCTAGTAAACGTGTTCTTTTATGTGAGATTGATTTATTAGTTAATTCGTTTTAATTAAATAGTTAATTCAATTTTCACTTATAATTTTACCAAGAAAGTGGGTACCCGATTTATGAAAAAAACACGATTAAGGAACGTATAAATATCACACAATTATTTAATAAAGTTAGGGGGTTAATCTAAGTAACATGAGATTGGGACTGGAAGTAAATATCAATAAAACTAAATATATGGTCACACATATAAATATATTATTTAATGGAAATGGACAGCTAATGACAAATGAGTGAAATTTTGAGGAAGTGGATGAATTCAAATACCTAGGAACAATAATCACAAATAGGAATGAGATGCACAAGGAAATTGAACATAGCTGAATTCTGGAAATGCGTGCTATTATGCATTACAGAGACTCTTGACTTCCCAACTCCTTTCAAAAAACGTTAAACTGAAAATATATAAAGCTATTATTCTACCAGTTATATTATATGGGTGCGGAACATGGACTTTAACTTTAAGGGAGGGAGGAGATCACGGGTATTTGAGAATAAAGTTCTTAGAAAACATTTTGGACCAAAGAGAGATGGACAGACAGGTGAAGCAGAAGACTGCATAACAATGAATTACATGGTTTTTTATAAGAAGCCAGATATAATAAGAACAGTTAAGTCTCGTGGACTACGCTGTGAAGGACATGTGGCACGAATGGGAAATGAAAAATGTACATGGAAGCTTCTTGTAGGAAAACCAGAGGAAAAACACCCAGTTGGTAGACCAAGAGTGAGGTGGGACAATAAAATTAACTATGATTTGAGGGAAGTAGATTATACAGGAATAATTTTAAAACATTGGCTCAGGATAGGGATATATGGAGAGCATATGTCCGCGCGGCCATGTACCTACGGGTTCGAGAATGCCAGTGAATTAGTTATAGATTGTTTTGGATGTGTTATTTTTCTGTCTATCTCACTGCTCCTTATCTAGAAATGCTATGAGTCAAACTTGGACTTAAATGCCATCGGGACTTTCACAAATCAGTTTAGGGACGCCGAAAATTAAAATAATGAATTCGTCATTAATATTGGTCGATAATAATTCCTAAAACCATCCATAAAATTGGCTATTATTTTTAGGTTAACCATTATTACAACTAAAGAGAGAATGTTCTGTGTAACCCATGTTTTGAACCCAAGATCATTCAGACTAAAGCGCTGGCACCCTAAATCATTGTGCTATTTAGACAATCGAGGATGAAACAGATATCTTTCTCTATATGAAATTCCCGAGTTCCCTCATTAGTGAATTTCTATGTTTAACAATCTAAATCGTTCATGAACTAATAATGAAATGAACTATTGATCGACGTGTTGTGGTAAATAATCATGTTTGTATATAAAGTGTATGAAGTAAGATGACTCTAAAAATACAATATACATATACTTACTTACTTACTCACTGGCACTATCGAACCCGTAGGTTCATGGCCGCACGGACATAAGCTCTCCATACATCCCTATCCTGAGCTAATGCTTTCCAATCATTCCCTGTATAATCACAATATACATATTTATATTGTAATTTACGTGGAGGGGCCACAGTGAACCTTAAAGAGGAGGTGCATCTGACCTTTAGCATTATCGTCTTGAATACCTTATGCAGTTGTGACATAATCCATGTTGCTGGTGGAAGATAAGGGAACTAATCTCGTTACTTGATGGAGGAACACGCATTTCAAAACGAACAAACATCATAAAACTATCTGATTATCGAAATTAAATTAAGTCAGAATATTTTCTGGATAATTCGTTAAAGATCACAACATAGTCTCTTGCTTAATATACCGCAACATAGGACATCACATCACTCCATGTCATATACCATCTCCACTTCTCGCAACTGGAATTCCCTACCACAAGAAATAAGGGGCTGCCGGACATTGGCATCTTTTAAAAGAAATCTAAATTTATATTTGCTCTAAACTCGACTTCATTATTATCCAGTGTAAGATATATATATATTAATTGGTGTTTCCCGTATAATGTATCATATTTATATTATTATTATTATTATTATTATAATTATTATTATTATTATCGTATCATTATTGTTATTACCCTATAAAATGTTGTTTGTACATGACATTTACATTGCTACATGTATTGTATCTTTAACTGTTTATAATTAGTATAGTGTATATCTATATTTGTCAAATATTTATTTATATTTGTGCTGGTTGAGTGGAAGAGAGGGCCTTATGGCCTTAACTCTGCCTGAATAAATAAAGTATTATTATTATTATTATTATTATTATTATTATTATTATTATTATTATTATTATTATTATTATTATTATTATTAAAGATATGGCAGTTTCCTCCAAAGTTATTTTAAATAATTCACAGTGTTTGTTGTTGATTATGATTTTCAAGAACAAATAGGAGATGAGAGGAAGAAGGCTGACTTATTAAGACGTTAGAATTTTCAAACAGACTATTTTCCTTGATTATATGATGGTGTTCCTTTAAAAAACGTTAAACTGAAAATATATATAAAACTATTATCCTACCAGTTATATTATATGGGTGCGAAACATGGACTCTTACTTTAAGGGAGGAAAGGAGATTACAAGTATTTGAGAATAAAGTACCTAGGAAAAATTTTGGACCAAAGAGAGATGAACAGACAGGTGAATGGAGAAGACTACATAACAATGAACTACATGGTCTTTATAGGAAGCCAGATATAATAAAAACAGTTAAGTCTCGTAGACTGCGTTGGACAGGACATGTTGCACGTATGGGGAATGAGAGACTTGCATGGAAGCTTCTTGTAGGAAAACCAGAGGAAAAACGCCCAGTTGGTAGACCAAGAATGAGGTGGGAGAATAACATTAACTATGATTTGAGGGAAGTAGATTATACAGGGAATGATTGGAAAACATTAGCTCAGGATAGGGATGTATGGAGAGCTTATGTCCGCGCGGCCATGAACCTACGGGTTCGATAGTGCCAGTGAGTAAGTAAGTATGATGGTGTTGTGGTCACAGCTTCTGACTACAGTTTATGATGGACTGGGTTCGATTCCAGGTCTGACCACGATAATTGTTTCTTAAAGTTAATTATTCCTGTGATCTATGGTCTGAAATTTAGGTTAAGTTTAGATTTAAGTATTCTCATTGTTCTTTGTTATTTATCACCCATTATTCTTATTATACTTACTTACTCACTGGCACTATCGAACCCGTAAGTTCATGGCCGCGCTGACATGAGCTTTCCATACATCCCTATCCTGAGCTAATGCTTTCCAATCATTCCCTGTATAATCTACTTCCCTCAAATCATAGTTAATGTTATTCTCCCACCTCATTCTTGGTCTACCAACTGGGCGTTTACCCTCTGGCTTTCCTTATTATTATTATTATTATTATTATTATTATTATTATTATTATTGTTATCATCGCTATTATTATTATTGTTGTTATTATCGTATAAATTGTTGTTTCTACATGAAATTTACATTGCTACATTTAAAATATCTTTAACTGTTCATAATTTGTATAGTGTATATCTATATTTGTCAAATATTTATTTGTATTTGTGCTGGTTGAGTGGAAGAGAAGGCCTTATGGCCTTACCTCTGCCATAATAAATAAAACATAATAATAATTATTGTTATTATATCATCACGTAACTCCGCTTTCTAGGTGCACCAACTTCAAAATGGGTTAAATTTTGCAAATGTCAGAAATATTGTAAGACAATCTTGAGGGCATAGAACAAAATAAATATTTTGCTTATGGTAAGTAGAAATTGAACATTTTTTTTCGTAAACACGATATCAGCGTATGGTTGAAGCGACCATTGTACATAACGTCAGAGGTAAGGGGGGTTAGAACTGTTTTCTGTACCGTCTGGTTACAGCATCAATTTACAATAACCACTTTACATTATTATTTATACACCGTGTCCCCACAAATACAGTAACATACTTTAAACTGCTACTACGTCGCTTTGGATAATCGTATCTAAATGAAATTGGTGACAATCAAAAGGGAAACTCAGAAGGTTTTTGCTATACCTCATAGACATCGAATGTGGCCCCCACGAGTGGCGCTGCAAACATTCACATTTAACCTGTCTGCTAAATATCTAATAATGAACCCATATCGACCACAAAAAACATGATTAAATTTAGTTTAGCTTCTTTCTTGTCCATTATTCTCCACTGTTAACATACACAAAACTTTTGAGTTTCTCTTTTGATTGTCACCAATTTCATTTAGATACGATTATCCAAAGCGACGTAGTAATAGTAGGTTAAAGTATGATACTATATTTGTGGACACGTTGTATTTCACTCCAAATGTTCCGAATAGTCAACTTTACGTCATTTAAAAAACAGAGGTTTCATCTCTTATGATAAGTTATCGCAGCTTGGACAAGCACGTATACGTATTTTTGGACTATAAGGTGCTACGTATTATAATGTGAACTTAATTTTTAAGCTATTAAAAAAATAAAATTTTTCCCATTTTTATTATTAGATTGTAGTCCACCGTTGTGGTCTCTAGGTACCGTGCTGCCTTGTCACGCAGCGGGCCCGGGTTCGATCCCCGGTCAGGACAGTTTTTCTGGGTGAGGTTTTTATCGGGGTTTTTTCTTACCTGTAAGACAAATGTCAGGAAAACTTTAAAGCCCAAACGGTCCCCGAAATGATATGGCCATCGCAATCATCATCATTCATATTCATCTTAGGTTAAGATTAGGATTAGGAACTCTCCTGGCGCATCACTATCATCATCACTCATCATATCGGGGTAACGTAACCCCTCCTACCAGGCGCCCCAACCTCAGAAGTGGGTTACAAGTACACCATGCCAGGAGAGAACATCAAATGTCGAAAGACAACCTGGGGCATTTGCAAAAAAAATTATTAGATTGCAAAACCAGACTAAAAAATCTTATTTTATAAAACAACCGTTCTGATCTTTAAAATCCCTGAAAATCGTCGTCTGAACTTCCTTCTTCTTCTTCTTCTTCGTCACCGTTGTCCTCTTCATATATAAGATGGTCTTCACTGCCATCTAGAGCGTTACTTACGCCGCACTTCTTGAAAGATTTAACAATAATGTCTTCTCTCGCTCTAGACCACGACTTTTTTATCCACTGACACACTGTTGATTGTATGTCGTTTTAAAACTCCCTTCGGCGTGAATTCATGTTGGGTTTCATCCATCATCTATTTGTTCTAGTTCACTGGCATCGTGGACTACATTGACGCATTATAGCTAGACAGTGTTCTGGGTTTGTGATGGCGGGTTGGAGGGAGACAGTGTTAGCAAGCTTGTGAATCCCCGCCACTCATGTTCGACGCATCGGTGCACTGCTGCTGTCAGTTGTATCCAATGTTGCAAGATAGAGATAGGTTTCCCGCGGCAACGAATGTATGGTTATTTTTAAGACTGGCGGGAATGTTAAATCAAACACTGGACATTTTAATTAATTTAGATTATAAGACGCACCTCAGTTTTGGAGGCAATTTTTCGAAGAAAAAAGCGCTTCTGATAGTCCGTAAAATACGGTATGCGTATATACTATATTAGAATCACTCTATACAATTTTATGCTGACATAACAGTTGCTAAGATATTATTAAGAATAACGTATTTATATAGCATGCATGTAATATAAGTGTGTAGTTTTTTGAATGAAATATTTGCGGTAGATATAAACTAAATATCTTAAAGACTTCGTCGTTCAGATGGCCTACAATCCTGCTGCTGATCTCACAGCCACATGTATTAATCACAGAGGTATACGATCATGTGTGACATTTTGTCATCACGTCAGATCTCCAGCCGTTGTAACTGGTTTCCCAACCCGTAACCGCTACATATTATAGCTACCTAAACTCCTCGCGATGCTGGGTGGACATCGGTCCCATATTGGCCGAATTCTCATTAGAAATAGTAGAAAAAATGAAATTTGAAATGAATATGTAAAGACAAATGAAAGACAATTAAGATGCACAGAAATCTCTACAGTATGACATCTGATAGCATCCCTAAAGAGGTTTTGGAATAGAGAATAGATGGAAAAAGAAGAAGGGGAAGACCTAAAGAGGGAAGTATAGGCGAACTGGGACTTACATATGAGGATGTTCAGGAGACCGCTACAAATGGAGAAAGCGAATTTATTAAGGGACAGAAAACCATTGCATTGTGTATAAATTCCGAAAAAAAAATCTGACGACCCTAGCCATATTTGAACTCCGCACATATGAATTAAAAGCGAGTTTGTAACCACTAATCCGTCTGTATCAACTGTAAACGTTGTGATGAGGCATTCAATGAAACTGAAAGTTGTGATGCGCAGTGTTGCGGTGCGTGGAATGGAAATTAAAACTGGCGGGAAGGGAATGTCGTCATTATGAGGTGCCTGGAGCGATGTGGCCGCTAGTTTAATTGGATACTTGTGTGTGTTGAAATCAAATTACTTTATTTCCCAATGTTGCGGAAATGTTGGATGCCCTGATTGCTGGTCTGATCCTCACTTCCCACACACCACACTCACTCACTCATATGCCTATTGTTACCTGAACCATCCCCACGTGCTTCATGATGTGTACATTGGGAGCAGGATATCTGAAAGCCTGGCTGACGGTGAGATACTTAAAAATATTCGTCCTTTACATCATCTTTAAACAGAAAAAAAATAAAACAACTCCATGGCGACAGACCTAGAAGATCCTTGACCTAAAAGCTGATTGTGAGCCTCACTTCCACATGTGTTAATCACAGTGTTGGACGATCATAAGCCAGTGTAGGTGTGACATGTCAGCTTTTCGCGTCCCCAACCGTTATAGCTGGTCGTCTCAACCTGGAGCCGCTACTTATTGTAGCTGCCAAAATGATCACGATGCTGACGGACATTGGTCCCACACTGGCCGAAATTTATCATCATCATCAACAACAAGAAGGAATAAGCCCAGTGGCGTGTTCCGATCTCATTATAGGTCGATTGGACCTTCCATCTCTTCAATGGTCTTCCTAACCATCTTCTCCCTTTTGGTTTATAAATATACATTCTTCTTGGTATGCGCTGTTCATTCATTCGTAATACGTGCTGAAGATAAGCATTTTGATAGTGTTTTATTCTTTCACAGAGATGAAATATATGAAGTTCTGTTCTTATATCTTCGTTTTTCTTTTTATCGAACCTTTGGTATCCTGCTATTGCTCTCAACATCTTCATTTCTGCAGCCTCTATTTGTTTACTATCTGCTTTTGTTAATATCCAGATTTCACATCCATAGATAAGAGATGGAACTGCCAATACTTTGTAAAATTTTAAAATAGTTTATTTTCTAGTTTTATTCAATGAAGTGGTTTAATTGTGCCACATATATAATTGAATCGTTGTATTTTAGTGTGTTTATCTAAGTTTCTGGCCGAAATTCCACGAGAAAATCTGTTCCCACACGGAGACTTAACCAGCACAAGTCCCGTAAGATCTGCGCTAAGGTATCTTGCCATAACCTTTCGGCTACGGCGCGGAACACTTGAACAGGGGTATCCACCAATAAGAACAATAAGTTTCGGTAAAGTCCCGTCCTCCGATTTATTTTTCATCATCGCTACCCTCCGACCTGCAAGAAACAGACCTTTGTTCAGTGCAACAGGATTGCTGGATACTCATATGGAAGAGCTCATCAGGTAAGAGGGATATTTTCCATCAGTTCTGTAATATTATCTTCACTTTGTGACCACTTCCTCTTCGGCGTTGCAGAAGTTTTCAATTATCCTGCCATCAAGTGTAAATTATTTTATTTCATATTATGTCTCGTTTTATTTTACTTTACGTTTAAAAAACCGTCACACAATAATAGCGTAAAATAAGGGAATTCCTTATCAAGTGGATATTTATGTTCCCATTTTGCTGTTTTACGGAATGTACAGGGTGTAACAAAGCTGAACGGCAAAATTTCAGGAATGAATTCCTCATATCCAGACAAGAAAAAAAGTCTAGTAGAATATGTGTCCGGAAATTTATAATTACAGAGTTATTCTAACTTTTATGAATGCTAGTAAACCATTGAAAACATAATACCTTCTCAGCGCACTGTAAAGCACTGAAAACACACTTCTATCCATCACACTGTCTTCTTCTTCCTTCCAAGTATTAGGCCAAGGCCTGTTACGATCCTATAGAAAATTTTCCCTCCAGCGTTTCATAGGACGGCCCAGAGATCTTCGTCCTCTTGGTATATAATTATAAACGGCTTTGGGGATCCGATTTTAACTCATTCTTTCAATATGTTTTTTTTCCAATTTAGTTGGTACTGTTTAATATATTCCAAAATTGGCGTAGTCTTCAATTCTTTTAAGATAACGGTGTTCCTTTTCCGATCCCATCTGGTGTAACTCGCTGTTCTGCGCATGAATCTCATTTCACAAACCGTTATTCTGCTTTCATGTTGTCTTTTTAATGTCCATGCTTCACTACCATAGGCCATCACTGGTCTAGCCAAAGTGTTATATAAACGTAATCTGTAAATAAGGAAACATGTTGCGAATAAAATTGTTTTCCACCTGAATACTTGTTAGCACCTGCAAATGATTTCCCATCACATCTAGGTTACTTAGCCGTAACTGATCGGTTTGTCTGAAATCTGTTACAGTGCGATGGGAAGTATGTTTTTCAGTGGTTTACAATGTGCTGAGAAAATGAGTATTATGTCTGTTTCCAGTGGTTTACTAACATTCGTAAAAGTTCAAATAACTCTGTAATTATAAATATCCGGACCCATGTTGTACTACACTTTTTTGTTCTCTTAATATGAGAAATTCATTCCTGAACTTTTGGCGTTGAGTTTTGTTGCAACCTGTATGTTTATTTTGTGTACAAGAATTTGTCAGTTAACATGTTTTACAGCCGAGCCCTTCATTTGTTGCAGATTGTGATTTAAACGACAATGACCACACGTTAGGAAAAGACCCAATGGAATGTTGAGTCTGGTAAATCACCAGTAACTCCATATCCGAACGTTATGGCGGTTAACATGTCCAGACACAAAGAAAGTCACTTCATCAGAGAACATCACCCGCTGCAGGTACCCATTGTCATCGTCAATTGCGTTCAGGATTGAATCAGCAAATTCAGTACGTCGAGGGAAGTCAGTTGGCAGAAACGCTTGCGTAGTTTGCACTTTATACGCCTGAAGATGTACCCGCTAATGGAGGACTTTATGAATGTTTGATTTTGGTAAATGCAGTTCCCGTGAAGCACGACGAACTGATTTTTGAGGGCTGCGTTGAAATGCAAGTTGCACATTGTCGATAGTTTCTTGGTTCATGCCTGGTTGTCCACTCCGTGACAAGTCCATTACCACTGCCAGTCGCTCGTCCCATCTAATTATGGATTATTTGGTTGGAGGACCTCTTCCATATTGCCGGCGGAAATTTTGCTGAACAGTTACTGATCATTTACCAGACTCAGCATACGACCATACACATTGTAGCTCAGCAATTCCCAGAAGTTGCAACTCCAACACCCTCTCCCTAGGGGTGTTGGTTTAAGGACCGTGAACTTGAACGTGGACGTGAACATAGGATAGGGAGGACAAGCACCTAGGACTTGGGAGTATGGCCATGACGACCGAGGTATCCCAAGGGGTGGGGGATGGGCCCAGATGTGGTTTATATCACAATCTGCAACAAATGTAAACAAAACTTTGAGAGATATAGAATACGTTTGCAAATAAACCGCATGTGTCTATCTAAAATAGTTGACGAGGTAAGTTACATTGTTTTGGTAGCAGGACTTTATGGACATTCTGTATTTACTGACTAATATATTTGTACTGAAGCATAGAGTTTAAACAAATGCAGTATCGACTGAAACTTACAACGAGTAAAGACATAATTTGGGGAAGGGGGGAAGAGAGACTAGAATAATAAATCCTGATGGATGAGGATCCATCGGAGGTGAAATAACAAAAGAACAACAGGACAATGAAGACGAAATCTATGTTTACATTGAAAACAAGCATTTTGTTAGTTACCATGGTAACGCACGTATTCTAACAGCAGTCTGTTCTGCTTCAATAATAAGTGACTTCAGTTGTTTAATACCTATTTTTACTTCATGTTTATTCATAGAAGCTCTAACATCTATAGCTATATCGTGTCTAGAATATTTTGATTGTATCCAGTAGTTAGTGTAACTATATATATATTATATATATATATATATATATATATTCAAATGCCCCAGGTTGTCTTTCGACATTCCTGGTTTCTCTCCTGCCATGGCGTACTTGTAACCCACTTCTGAGTTTGGGGCGCCTGGAAGGCGGGGTTACGTTGCCCCGATGATATGATGGGTGATGATGATGATGATAATGGTGCGCCAGGAGAGTCCCTAATCCTAAGCTTAACCTAATATGAATATGAATGATGATGATGATTGCGATGGCCATATGATTTCGGGGACCTCACATTTGTCTTACAGATGAGGAAAAACCCCGATAAAAACCTCACCCCAGAAAAATTGTCCCGACCGGGGATCGAACACGGGCTGCGTGAGAAGGCAGCACGCTACCCCGAGACTACAGCGGTGGATATATATATATATGATTAAGAAAGTTTTCTTGGGTTTTCCGCGTCATGGATTCAAGGTCGCCCTCTGGCCACTGATACCGACGTTTCGGCATGATCCCACATGCCATTATCAAGGAATGAGCAAGGAATGATAATGGCATGTGGGATCATGCCGAAACGTCGGAATCAAGGAATGAGAATGGCATGTGGGATCATGCCGAAATGTCTAAATCAGTGGCCAGAGGCCGACCTTGAATCCATGCGCAGAAAACCCAAGAAAACTTTCTTAATCGTACTTATATCCACGAAAATCTACAATATATATATATATATACAAGATGATTCATAATTCCTGTTAGAAACTTATAGGGGTTGTAGAGGGGACTTAGTAGATAAAATTTTGATAAGGAACCCATGCCCGGAAATGTAGCATTTGCGATGCAAAATAGGTTTTAAGATCGAAACACAATGAGCTGATATCGTGTGCCTTGTGTTTCATAGTAAATATTACAGACTTCTAGGGGCTGTACTACAAGTGTGGTTCCATGTGACGATCCTGTTGTTGGTTGCACAAGATGTACCGCCAGAATTCGTGCGACAAGATCTTCCTCCGACTCCACAGTTGTAGTACAACCCCTATAAGTCTATAATATTTATTCTGAAACACAAGATACAGATATCAGCCCGTTATGTTTCGATCTTCAAACTTGAACTTGATGCTTCATTATCATTTATCACCCATCATATCATCGGGGTAACGTAACTCCACCTTTCAGGTGCCTCAACTTCAGAAGTGGGTTACAATTACTCCAGTGCCAGGAGAGAAACCAGATATGTCGAAATGAAAACCTGGGGCATTGAATAAAAAAAAAAATGTTTTCAATTTACCGCACACAGCGGATGATTCTGGTCGAATTGTTTAGTATCGAAAATCAGGCAACATAATAACAATTATTTCCAGATCGACTCCTATGGTTCTAACTTTTTGCCCACTCCATTATCGTAATTGGTTAATACATGTTACAATAACAGTATATTACGATGCGAGGTTGGGAACTGGTTTTTACAGAACCGAGGTAAAATGTTTAAAAACCGAGCGATAGCGAGGATTTTAATTTCCGAGATTCTGTAAAACACTTCACAAACGTGCGTTGTACATTATTTTTTGCGCGATGGTGTTTTCAAAATAATAAATATCATCATCATCATCATCATCATAGTACATTCACGAATTTAGGTCATTTGTTGACCTGTTTCGGCCTCAAGAGAAACACCATCCAGAAGTCTTTTGAGTGGACGTCCTGGTCTTCTTCTTCCTGCAGGTTGATATCTTAACATTAGTTTGGGTATTCTGTTATCTTCCACTCGATGAACATGTTGTATCCATCTTGACTTATAATCAGAAATTTTGTTTTCTAAAGATTCCATGTGTAATTCTTCTAAGATGTCTTCATTTTTTTTGTGATCTAATAGTGTGTATCCTGCAGTCCTCCGAAGATATCTCATTTCAGCAGATCTAAGTCTCTGTATATCCTTCTGTTTCAACGTCCATACTTCGCTACCATACAAAAGAGTTGGAAGAGCCAGTGTTTTATACACTTTCAGTCTTGAATGCTTTTGGACTAACTGTGGCTTGAAGATAGAATTTATTAACCCTAAAATTCTTAAAAATTAGATATTTTTGCATTTACAATCCTTTTCTTCTTCATATGAGATATTGCATCCTGGATATGTAAAATTATAATATTAGTAAAATAATAACATATTTGTTGGAAATATTTGCGTTCATTATAAACAATTGACTAACATTAACAGTGTGGGCAATGCTTATTAGTTGAAACAACAGGAGACCTTGAGAACAATTATTGATAACATGACCGCAAGCATGTATTTATTGTTTTATAAAGTTTAGTTCATTTAAGATGCAGTGATTTGTTTCGTATCCATCCATAGTAATTCTGCCCGAGGGCAGGTCTTTCACTGCAATCGTAGCCTTTCCATGCTATGCTTTGCAGCTTTACTAGGGAATTGTAGGTGTGGTAGCTTCCCGTTGCTTTCCACACCGGTGAAGAATGATGATGATAATAATGATATGGATGATGATGACGACGATGATGATGGCCATATGATTTCGGGGACCGTTTGGGCCTTAAAGTTTTCCTGACATTTGTCTTACAGGTGAGGAAAAACCCCGATAAAAACCTCACCCAGAAAAGCTGCCCCGACCGGGGATCGAACCCGGGCCCGCTGCGTGACAAGGCAGCACGCCACCTCGAGACCACAGCGGTGGACCTTGTTTCGTATAATGTATATTAACACTACCTTTTGGATATTTTCTGTATATACATTGTACGTAGTATACATAGAGGCCAGTGGATTTACTTTCCGCACGTGGGTGTAAATGTAATATTACAGTATAGTTTTTTAGGGTGGCAACCCCGAAATGTAGGAAGTTGAACTTTCAAAAATGGTTACCATTGCTGGTAAGTCCGACAAAACGCACTATCGCGCAAAAACATTATTTGTTAATCACACGTGTCTTTCGGGAATTCTTTAAATGTAATTCTGTTCGCCAAAAATATGTAACGTTTTAATATTTGTACACGAGTGTATGATTCACACGTACATAACATCGTTTCTTAAAAATTTCAAATGATGGAGACGTTAATTAATTTTTTAGAGTACTCAGTTATAATTTATTTCTGATAATTAAGATGGATGGAACTGGGCAGTAAATTCCTTTAGTTTTGTCATCTGTCACATTAGTGCCGGAGAAGTTTTCATGTTTTGTTTTACGGGCAGTGAACATGGTTAGTTAACTGTGCAATCTAGCTGACTTATTTTAGCGGTAGCACAATATTATTATTATTATTATTATTATTATTATTATTATTATTATTATTATTATTATTATTATTATTATTATTATTATTACATTTTAACTTCCTGAGAATTTCTAGATCGTTGTGAATGGCAATTCTGTTTTTACTATACATGTCGCCTTTATATAATCACTAAACAAAATAATATATTCTTAATACTGATTGAATAATTAATATTGAATTAAATTATTAATAGGGCGATGTTATGCATCAACCGGCAAAGCGCCATTTTTTTACAAATTGAAATTTTGATGCCATCTGTTGCACTGACTCATGAAGTAAGTTTACGCACAGTTTTAGTGCCAAATCTTTAAATATAACCTTATTATTAAACAAAAATATAAACGCCACTAGTCCTTTCAGAGATTCTATGTTTTGCAACAAACGGCTATGAAACTGGATCTTCATTCATTTGTCGATCATTTACTCCATAAATTCTTCTTAGTTCTACAGAGTTGCTCTAATGCTTAATATAGCTTCCATTAGATGGCTCTGAAATCAGAATAACCAACTGTCGGGAAAAATTCCCAAACGTTTATAAAAAATGGATATCTGCTTGATACTAAATGTTCCCGCTCTTAGATTGTTGACGCATAACTGTCAAACAAGGAAAATAACTTGCAATACCCAGTATTGTTAGTTTGCTGCTATAATAAATAGTAAATTTTGACTTAAACTTTAAACGTACTTTTCTCGGAACTTAGAAAATGGCGCATAGCCGGTAGATGCAATGTTCATTTCATAAGCCTTTTCGTGAATATATTGATATGTTGTGGGATATATTTATCTTATAGCATTTTGTAATTGTATATTTGTTACATTCTGAATTTAATTACCTCTGATTAATATGTACATAACTGTGAACTACATGATTTTTAAACGATGTAATAAGACAGATAAGTCCCGTAGACTGCGATGGGCAGGACATGGGGTCTTAATATTCTATACGCCAAGGACCACCTATGGCCTGTAGTGGGATCACTTTAAATAATAATAATAATAATAATAATAATAATAATAATAATAATAATAATAATAATAATAATAATTTTCACGTAGACTTTCACGGCCGGAGTTGCTATGATGATCTTGAAGAAGATTTTCGGGCTGTAGGCCGTGGTCGTGAGGCTTGTAGTTCCCCGACGTTTCGCCAGAGACTGCGTCTGGCATCCTCAAGGGTTGTCGGCCTACAGATAGAAAATCTTCTTCAAGATCATCATAATAATAATTTTATTTATATACAGATTTTTTAATCTTTACACATGTTTCTGTACCTAAAGTTTTATTTTGCTTCTGCACTCGTCTATATCCATCCACTCCATGTCCTCCAGTCCTCTTGTTCTCATTCCAGTTCTTATTTCTTGCGTCCACGAGTTTCGAAGTTTTCCTTCCCTTCTTCTTCCAGGTGGACACCATTCCAATGTTTTCCTGGGTAACCTTTCTTCTTGCATTCGTCGTACGTGCCCATACTTACTTACTTACTCACTGGCACTATCGAACCCGTAGGTTCATGGCCGCGCGGACATACGCTCTCCATACATCCCTATCCTGAGCTAATACTTTCCAATCATTCCCTGTATAATCTAATTCCCTCAAATCATAGTTAATGTTATTCTCCCACCTCATTCTTGGTCTACAAACTGGGCGTTTTGCCTCTGGCTTTCCTACAAGAAGCTTCCATGGAAGTCTTTCATTCCCCATACGTGCAACATGTCATGCCCATCGCAGTCTACGAGACTTAACTGTTCTTATTATATCTGGCTTCCTATAAAGACCATGTAGTTCATTGTTATGAAGTATTCTCCATTCACCTGTCTGTTCATCTCTCTTTGGTCCAAAATTTTCCTAAGTACTTCATTCTCAAATACTTGTATTCTCCTTTCCTCCCTTAAAGTAAGAGTCCATGTTTCGCACCCATATAATATAACTGGTAGAATAATAGTTTTATATATTTTCAGTTTAACGTTTTTTGAAAGGAGTTGGGATATCAAGAGTCTCTGCAATGCATAATAGCACGCATTTCCAGAATTGAGCCTATGTTTAATTTCTTTGTGCATCTCATTCCTATTTGTGATTATTGTTCCTAGGTATTTGAATTCAGCCACTTCCTCAAAATTTCCCTCATTTGTCATTAGCTGTCCATTTCCATTATATAATGAATTCCTACATGAGACCATATATTTAGTTTTATTGATATTTACTTCCAGTCCTAATTTCTTAGTGTTACTCAATAGTGTGTGCGTGTTGTCCTTTAGTATCTCCTCGCTATCGGCCAATAATACTACATCATCAGCATAAACTAACAGCTTTAATACCATTCAGTTGTAAGCCTTCCTCATACTAAAGATTTAATGGCATGCTCTAGTACAAAATTAAATAGTAGAGGAGATAGTGCATCTCCTTGCTTCAACCCATTCTGGATTTCAAAAGTGTCTGAAAACTGTTTGCCTACACGCACCCTACTATTTGAGCCATTTAGACACATTCGTATAAGTCTAACTAACTTTTTAGTAATTCCGAATTCCAGCAGGATACTATATAACTTCTCCCTCTTAATTGAATCATATGCTTTTTTGAAGTCTACATATAGTTGATGTACAGTACCATTATATTCCCACTCCCATACCAAATTAAATGCTTATATCTTATATAATCTACTATTGAATATCTATTATTCATTTTTTCTCGTATGACAGTATTTCTTATTTTTCTAATTTTGAACATCTTGCTGCTCTCCTTATGGAATCCATTTCCATCGACATAAGCTTTTGTTAGTTTTTGTTGAATTTCCAAACTTGAGCTCCATATGCGACAGTACTTCTTACTATGTTGTTGTTGTTGTCTAATGTGCTGCATCTAACACTGAAGTCATTAGCAGTCTTGCTCTCAAATACTTTGAGGTCTTAGAATCTTCATGTTTGACAGCGGTACAGTTGTTTCGTCCATTTCTTCATCTGGGTGAGTGCATAAAATGCATTTCGGTGAAGGCAGAACATTGATTTTATGAAGGTGTTTTGCCAGGCAGTCGTGGCCCGTTGTCATCCTAAAATGTGCTACTTCTGTTTTTCTTGGTATGATCGGTATATCAGCATGTTTTATTAGGCATTCCCATTTTTTGTTTCTGGCCACGCTTTGAAGTCTATTGTCATTCATAATTTTGGATTTTAACTTTATGTGGCGTTTCACTGAGGAGTAAGGTTGAATAATATTTTTGTAACATATTTTTCTGGTTATATGTATGTTCCATAAAACTCCATTAATAATATTAATAATAATAATAATAATAATAATAATAATAATAATAATAATAATAATAATAGTAGTAGTAGTAGTAATAATAATAATAATAATAATAATAATAATAATAATAATAATAATAATAATAATAATATTAATAATAATAATAATAAAAGTTTATTCTTGAAATAAGATGATTCTAAGTAAATTTATTTAGATTTATATTAGATTAGATTTATTTAGCCTGGTGGAGTTAAGGCCATGTGGCCTTCTCTTCCACTCACCAGGACAAACATATATTACATCAGAATATAACAATCTTAATTAACTCTAATATTAAACACTAAGTAAAAATTTGATCAAAAGATATCTAATATATTACGATCTATAATACAACCAGTTAATATTAGTTAAAATTAAGACTAAAACTAATAATAAAATGTATACAAGCAAGGCATATTAAATTGTCCCTGTCTAGTGTATATAAAAAACAAAGGAAAATAATGAGATATAGAAAACTAATTTTACGATTATGCAATATTTAAAACAAACAAATAAAAATATTTGTTATTCTTAATATTATTTTCATAAATAATTAAATATATTAATATTGCTAAACGAATATTATCAGTGAGGTGTATAAGTTAGTTTGTTATTAAATAATTCTTTAGTTTGTTTTTGAAGGATGTTATAGTTTGTTGGCTTCCTCGCATCCAGCGTTGTATTGCTACACTATTTATTGTCGTTAAATAAAATAAAACCCTAAGATATGGAATAAGAAAAAAGAAGAAGAAGAAGAAGTTGATGGATATCGGCCGAATTTACGACCCCGAAGTTTGAATCTAGAAACAGAATTCCAATAAGTCACGAGGACAGACAGGTGAGCATCGCTGTTAAATAACCTGTGACGGACTAAAGCACAGTAACAGAGTAGAATGTATGTTTTTCTTTTGCTACCAGCGTTGTAGCAGTAAATAACCGACGGCTGCTAAAATGTTTGTCAGCGATAGCCCACAAGTCTGGGTTATGAAGTTTGCGAGCTGAATGCAGTGGAGACGTGCATGAATAGAGATCAGCTCCAAGGCTGTCACTCACAGCTAGTGTTGTGCTCACACAAAAATGCCCATTTCAACATATAAATTACATTTCAAGATTATAGCAACCAGTTCAGAAACGAATTAGTTATATTAACACCCGAGAAACTACCTTGTCACAGGCTGCGGTCTAGTGATGTCGTGGTTGCCTGAGACGTAATGGGCCCGTATTTGATATCCGGTAACGACAAGTGTCGGTTTTTTTTCCCTCACTTGCAATACAAATCATCATCTTCACTTCAAGGTTTAGGCGATTTGCCTTTTCCGAATTTACAACGATTCCTTACATCTCTTCCTAGGTCTTCCTACATCCCTTTAGCCCTTTGGTTTATAATCTTCTTGTCTTGTAAGCCCATGTTTCCTTTAACAGAGATTTAGGCGCTCTCTCCCCCTACAGGGAAGAATTTGAACCATACTAATCTAGTCACACTTGTTTTCTTATAGATGTCATTTGAGTGGTCCGTGGTCAGCATTCCGCCTCATACTGACATCTAGGAAACCAAGGTAGTACTAGGACGGGAAAATTCGGTAAATTTTCCTTAGAGGCCTTTTCATTCAGGCCCAAGGATCTTTTACGAGCCTGAAAATCTTCAGACTCGGGACCCACGGCTTAAAATCCCCTCCCCGAGGACTTGCTCCTTGGATTTTTCCATCCTAAAAAAAAGTCCATCGACCCCGGCCGGGTTTGAACCCGCGACCCTGGGACCAGAGGCAAGGAGCATAACCAGCTAGTCCACCGCGGCCATATAATGATATGGTAAACATAATACAAATAAAGTGTTATTCGGAATTTAGAGTAATGAAATGGTGGCATTTTAGTGGGGCTGAGTGTAGGTACTTTAAGGGTGATTGATCTCTTCTCCTGACCAATCTATGATCGTTTGAAAAGTGTCTGGAGTTGAATAGTAGGTATTGTATACCTACTATTAATTTCATTAAAATGCGTTGCTAAGTGTAGAATTATAGCATATTTATTTTATTGAGCAAGTATACTTTACAATATGTAACGCGAACAATTTTTTCAAGTTCCAATCATACACCATGAGCATGCGCCAACAAACGCAAACGGTTTACACAGTTGAATTACGGGATGCAGTCAACATACACACGATATTTAACGAACCTGAAAGTTAACCTAACGCAATTTAAGTACTCTAATCTGTGAAAGACCTACCTAAAAGCTAACCTAATGCAATTTAAGTACTCTAATCTGTGAAAGACCTACCTAAAAGCTAACCTAATGCAATTTAAGTACTCTAATCTGTGAAAGACCTACCTAAAAGCTAACCTAATGCAATTTAAGTACTCTAATCGTGAAAGACCTACCTAAAAGCTAACCTAATGCAATTTAAGTACTTTAATCTGTGAAAGACCTACCTAAAAGCTAACCTAATGCAATTTAAGTACTCTAAACTGTGAAAGGCAACCTGAAAGCTAACGTAACGCAATTTAAGCATTCTAACGTATGAAAGATCACAGTGCCCAAAAATAATTAGTAAGTTCTGAAATTCTGAAGTATATGTGTACAGTTTGTACAAAGCAACGGGAAGCTACCACACCTATAATTCCCTAGTAAAGCTCCAAAGCTTAGCATTGAAAATGCTATGATTGCAGTAAAAGACAGAATTACTGTGGATGGATGTGTATAGTTAATTAGTACATACTCTATGTTGTCTGCACTGGAACACGTATTTGTTGTTGCATAGAATATTCGTTAAATTCTTAGGGCTGCCACGTCTTCGTTCAAGTAGAGTTAAATATCATAGAAAAATATATTGAAATAATCGATAGAAAAAATGTAAAAATCATTGTAAATGGTGGCAAGTAATTTGAAAAATGGATCCTAAGAATAAAATTTGACAGGAGTTTAGTAAGAAAATAAAAACGTCGCGTCACAGGTTGTAAAGTTTAGCCTTTCGTTGATATAAATGTTGTTTTAGTTTATCGAATTTTATTATAGTTTTAACTGTAAATATATAGTTTTTAAATTACCGGCGAGTCAGTGTTTTTATATCGCATGCTACATTATAATTCCTAACTTCCCTCCTTCAATAACGTCGTTCAACAACCTCCAACTACATTCCTTCAATGTCCGATAAGCTGTGGCACAGATAATAACTAATACTTCAGTCGTCCTCAACTAAAACACATTTCAGTTTTAAGTGCATCGCCTTGCATTTAACCTATTTTGAATTTCAAAGTATCCGTAAACTATTTGACTACACACACCCTATTCTTTGTGTCATTTAGACAATTCGAATAATTCTAACTTTTTAGGAATTCGGAATTCCAGCAGAATACAATATACGTGGCGTGTTTTTAAAGTAAGTTCCGAAAGGCTGTAGTAATTAAACGGGAATAGATTTACAAACCATTTTTGTTGCATTTTATTCCCCACGCTTCAATTACTTTTCATAAGTAATGCCACGAGTGATTTCCAAATCATCGATAAATTCACGACTCACGAAGTGAGGAGTGAATTTATTTAGAGAATTTGGAAATCAAGAGTGGCATTTGTTAGGACTATTTAACGAATAAAATTAAGCTGTTTACTCACAAATCATTATTTAAATATAATTATTTTAAAATATTTATATATTTAATCTAAACGGCGATGCTCGAAAACAAATGAGAAACGATTGGTACGCTTCATTTGCTTATTTTGTTCGTCACTGCAAGCAGATCATATTATTTATTGCCAAAGGAACGCAATATTGTAAGAATGCACTCTAGTGGAGAAAAAATGAAACACATCAAACTGTATATCCATTTCTGATGTCCTATGATGTAAATATGCCAATTACATTTCTCTGGGGGAAAAATACATTTAAGAAAGTGCAAACAGTGGTTTCTTTTTTTGGTGGTATAATCAATTGCTACAAATGTTTTTATATTAACTCCCGCATGCGGTATGTGTTGACATTCATGCACTATATATATATATATATATATATATATATACAATCTGGTAGCCGTATTTTTTAGTGAGTCAGTCACTGCAAAATAATGCTATGACCTATTCAGAATGTTAAAAGGAGGTGCTTTCTTTATTATTATAAACTTTAGTTGGTAAATTCTAGGCGAAACACGAATGTGATTGGTTGTAAATAAAAAATCATTGTAACGTGATTGGTCATTGATTCCCACTTGGGGCATGAGTTAAATAGTCAACATAATCTCCACCATTATTGAGGCGTTTATCGAATCGGGGCACAAGTTTTTCTATCCTTAATTTTAGAATCCGCCCGCATGCGATACGAACCACTCCCCACTGCTGTTTTCACTTCATCGTCGCCATCAAAACATTAGCCACCGAGGAACGTCTTGAGGTGCAGGAAGAACCTTATCATCGACAGCTCGCACCAAATCGTCATTGATCAATGATGGCCGACTGGTATGCTGTTCGTCGTGCACAGAGACGCATTTCCTAACCCATCTCCTGACCATTCCATCACAAATGATATCATCATCACACACCTCACAAAGTAGACGATGAATGCCAGCTGGTTTGATGTTTCTCGCATTCAAGAAACTGGTAACAGACCGTATCTTACAGTCTTCGGGGTGCTCGATCACTTTAAGCATTTAACAGTAATACCATAATGTACGGTTGAAAAACTATAAAATAGTTACCTTGTAGGTCCGTCTCCTCAACATAACTTGTTTTAAAACTTTGTAAGGCCTTTCGGGACTAGTCCCATCCTCATCAGAATGCATTAGGTCCGTACTTGTTGACCCTTGTTGAAGCACTAACTTGGTTTTAGAATTTACTTTTGTACAGAGGATTGTGTGGACTGTGTGTGTATTCATTTATAATCAGGTGGTTGTCGATTTTCTCTTAGGATTGCGAGTTCCTCCAGTATATTTATCCTCGTTGGAATGTTTTTCTCTATATGATATTGTGAAGGTGTGTTTCGCATATGTTATTCATATGGTGTCCCCACCGGGATTACATGTTTTGCGTAACTCGATTTCCCTCCATTATAAATCAAATCTCTGAAGTGTTCCTGGAATCTAATTTGTTGAAGTTTCTGTTAGTTTTCCCAATGTAGAATTTACTTGCAGTCTGTACATGTTAAGCTGTAGATGCCTTTATTGTTGATTTCATTATTTCTTCTTCGATATTGTTGTTTAGTAAGTTGTTTAATTTATTATCAGTTCTGTAGGGTATATTTATATTCTTATCGATCTTTTTTTCGTGTGTTGGTCAATGTTAATGTTTCTTTACACATTCTTTACCATGTATGGAGGGTATCCATTTCTTTTGTTCTTTTCATTGGATTCTTTTTTCAAGTTTGGTTATGTTGGTAATGCTATTTTTTCTTTTTTGCTTATTTAGGATTTTTTATTATTTTTTTGTAAATTTTTCTAGTATCGATTAAACATTTCATCTGATCACAGCTAACCACACACACGGACTGAAGCTCTGAAACTGCATGTCCAGCTTGCTTGAGGACTGAAGAAGAAAACACGCATGCGAAAAATTACGATTTCAGCGATGCAACGGACATAATTGAAAATGGAACTTACTTTAAAAACACGCCTCGTGATTCCTCATTCTATTTTGAAATCTACTATATACAGTTGATATAAGGTGCCATCATATTCCCATATATTTTCTAAAATTTGTCTTATACTAAAAATCTTATATTTTGTAGACCTTTTTCATCAAAATCCATATTGATGTTCACTTTTTTAGGGCCGGTTTCACCAACAGAGGTATTACGCCAGTTTTCGCGTGTTTATTGCATAGCATAAACTGGCGTAATAAAGTTACCTCTGTTGGTGAAACCGACCCTAAGTTGTCAATACAGAGAGCAATTTATAAAATTGTGTTTGTAATATCCCTACATTCCTAGATTCTGGAATCGTCCTCATTTTCATTCCTAATTAGTAAAGGTGATTATATTTGTTTTAGAATTATACACCTCTCTTTTCTAACCTAATTAGCTGACGTTTATACTTTTTGCGTTCATTTCATTTAATTTTAACTAGGACGGTTAAAACGATAACAAAGAAGAGAACATGAAAAAAAAACTACGCACTGGACAAAACTTGCCAACACTGGGAATACATTACATGACAGTCGGGAGTCGATCCTAGGATAGAATGTAATTATCTAGGTAATGGAGCGTGATTGAGTCAGGTTCGATACCTAGGATCAGCATTCATTACATCCAGTGACGCGTCACAATGGCCACGGCCTTCTGGATAACACAGAAAAAGTTGCAATTGTCATTTATCACCTGGGTTTCTATCTGTCGCCATTCACTGCCACCCATTGTGAAGAAATTATCTAAACAATTGATAAGTTCCTAGAAAACTTTTAAAGTTCAATTTTAAAGGGACACATTTTAAACAGTTATTGAAAGTTAATGATTTCATATTTTGTCGAATTTGATTTAGGTAGATCGCGGTGGAATTGTGGTTATGTTCCTAGCCTCTTGTCCTAAAGGTCGCGAGTTCAAACCCGGCTGGGGTCGATGGATTTTTTAGGATGGAAAAATTCAAGGAGTAAGTCCTCCGAGAGGGATTTAAACCTGAAGATTTTGAGGCTCCTAAAAGAACCTGAAGCATGAAAAAAGAGGCGCCTGGGCTAACATTTAAGAGACTTTCATCCATCTAAGTAATGTCTTAATTTCTTAATGGATGTCTCCTCGAGGCGATGTCGCTGATTATATAGAGCACTGTTTCCCAACCTGTGGTTTGCGAAACCCCAAAGGATTCTCAAAATATTTCAGGGGGTTCGCCAAAACTTTTCCGTAATGGCGGGTTTCGATGTTAGGTCTATTATTGTTTCCTTCATTTCTGCAGCATTGTAACAACAGCAACAATAGCAACAGTAACATTAATAATAATTATTATTAGTATTATGTTAAATTTAATTTACCCTATAATGCCCCTTGTTGCATAGTGGAACATCAGGAATTTATCATAAGTAATGCCACGAGTGATTTCCAAATTATCGATAAATTGACGACTCACGAAGTGAGGAGTGAATTTATCTAGAGAATTTGGAAATCAAGAGTGGCATTTGTTAGGACTATTTAACGAATAAAATTAAGCTGTTTACTCACAAATCATTATTTAACTATAGTTATTTTAAAATATTTATATATTTAATGTAAACGGCGATGTTTGAAAACAAATGAGAAACCATGGGTACGCTTGATCTGCTTCTTTTGTTTATCACTGCAACCAGATCATACTATTTATTGCCAAAGGGACGCAATATTGTAAGAATGCTCTCTAGTGGGGAAAAAATGAAACACCCTCAAACTGTATATTAATTCATTTCTGATGTCGTATGATGTAAATATGACAATTCTATTTTTCTGGATTATTTCCTGGAAAAAAATACATTCTAGAAAGTGCAAACAGTGGTTTATTTTTTTGGTGGTATAATCAATTGCTACAAATGTTTTTATATTAACTCTTGCAAGCTGTATGTGTTGACATCCATGCACTATATATACAATCTGGTAGCCGTATTTCTTGTACAGTCAGTCACTGCAAAATAATGGTCAGACCTGTTCAGAATATTAAAAAGGAGGATCTTTCTTTAATAAGGTAAATTTAATATTGATAAATATTTGATGAAACAAGACTGTGATTGGTTGTAAAACAGAAATCATTGAAACGTGATTGGCCATTGACTCCCATTTGGGGCATTAGTTAAATAGTTACAGTATTTCCACAATAAATTAATAATTACCGCGAATGCCTGATTTTACATTTATGTAACAACATTAGGAATGCATTTGATTCCACTACAACTTGGCCTACACGTTGTGTAACTTTAACTTTTATGCCGTTAACTAGAATAACGTTAGGTTTTAACCGTTAAGAGTGAACTTAAGGTTATTAAAAGTTTTGCTTGGAATTAAATTTTATGCATGTCGACTGTATGTCTATTTAAAAACCAGAGGTTCACCCAAGTCAGATCGTTGTGAAAGGAGTTCGCGAGTCGATTAAATTAGTCTGGTTAAGAAACTTCCGATTAGGGGAGCATCAACGTCTCGAACGGGACGAAAGTGAATCGATCAATAAATCAGTCCTATAGGATACACTGCCAATTTAAATGACTATTTAACTTAATTATATTTATTTATTGGGGACACGCCGTAGCGTAGTGGTTAAGGCACTGCGCTACAAACCGGAAGGTCGAGGGTTCAATTCCCGGCGTGGTCAGGATTTTTAAAACTAACCCAAACCTTCTGGTGACACCATGTCCTGGGGTCGACTAAGCCTCTAACTGAAATGAGTACCAGGTGCTTGTTCTGGGGGTAAAGACGGCCGTCACGCAGGTGTGGAACAACCCGGCTGACATCAAGTGCCGATTGTCTAGAAAAAGTGGTAACCTTAACATCCTACTACCCCAAGGGCCTCCCGAGGCCTGTAGTGGGAACAGTTTTACTTTACTTTAGGATTGCAGAATACATAGACGAATGGATGGACAAAATCAATAGAATGGATAACAACAGAATCCCGAAACAGATTATTCACTACAGACCAGTAACTAACTAACTCACTGGCATTATCGAACCCGTAGTTACATGGCCGCTCGGACATAAGCTCCCCATACAGCACTATCCTGAGCTAAAGTGTTCTAATCATCTTCTGTATAATCAAACTTCCTTCAAATCATGGTTAATGTTATTCTCCCACCTCATTCTTGGTCTACCATCTGGGCGTTTTCCCTCTGGTTTTCCTACAAAAAGCTTCCATGCACGTCTTTCAGTCCCCATTCGTGCCACATGTCCTGCCCATCGCAATCTACGAGATTAACTGTTCTTATTATATCTGGCATCTTATACATATCATGTAATTCACTATTATGTAGTCTTCTCCATTCACTTGTCTATTCATCTCTCTGTGGTCCAGAAATTTTCCTAAGAACGTTATTCTCAAATACTCGTAATCTCCTTTCCCCCTTAAAGTAAGAGTTCATGTTTCGGATGCATATAATATAACTGGTAGAATAATAGTTTTATATATTTTAAGTTTAACGATTTTTGAAAGGAGTTGGGTCGACAAATGTCCCTGTATTTTACAATAGCACGAATTTCCAAAATTGAGTATAATTTGTTTGTTCATCTCATTCCTATTTGTGATTATTTTTCCTTACTTACTTACTTACTTACTTACTTACTTACTCACTGGCACTATCGAACCCGTAGGTTCATGGCCGCGCGGACATAAGCTCTCCATACATCCCTATCCTGAGCTAATGCTTTCCAATCATTTCCTGTATAATCTACTTCCCTCAAATCATAGTTAATGTTGTTCTCCCACCTCATTTTTGGTCTACCAACTGGGCGTTTTCCTTCTGGCTTTCCTACAAGAAGTTTCCATGCACGTCTTTCATTCCCCATACGTGCAACATGTCCTGCCCATCGCAGTCTTCGGGACTTAACTGTTCTTATTATATCTGGCTTCCTATAAAGACCATGTAGTTCATTGTTATGTAGTGTTCTCCATTCACCTGTCTGTTCATCTCTCTTTGGACCAAAAATTTTCCTAAGAACTTTATTCTCAAATACTCGTAATCTCCTTTCCTCCCTTAAAGTAAGAGATTATTTTTCCTAGATATTTGAATTCAGCTACTTCCTCCTCAAAAATTTTCTTCATTTGTCATTAGGTCTTAGCTGTCCATTTCCATTATATAATGTATTTCTACGTGTGACCATATATTTAGTTATATTGATATTTACTTCCAGTCCTAATTTCTTAGTGTTAGTCAATAGTGTGTTCGTGTTGTCCTTTAGTATCTCCTCGCTATCGGCCAATAGTACTACATCATCAGCATAAACGAACAGCGTATTAATACATTTGAGTTGTATGCCTTCTTCATCCTCTAAAGATTGCTCTAGTACAAAATTAGGACAAAGAAATGTAGGAAGATCCAGTAAAAGTTGGAAATACCAATTCTAACTTGAGATCGACACAGATCGTAGCATGTAATCCTTGATGCTGCTGTTGCTGATGATGATTATGATAGATTTTGGTGATAGTCATTTTCAGTATCTACGAGATTGGTTCGGTGAATATATGTACAAATATTTTTAAAAATATATTCACGAGAACGACCTTATTAGCTTCATTCCTTCGGAATTCGCTATTAAATTGTAAATTAGTGGAATTAGTGAATGGCACTGTCAGTTGACGAGGATGCACTTAGCTCCCTGTTGCGCTGATAGCGTTGAATCTGGTGAACTGTGTGTATGTTAAATCATAAAATAATTATATTTATCCAGCGGTGCAGAATTTTAAAACTTCTCAAGTATGAAATTACTCAACCGGGCAGAATATTGTTATCGCAAACTGTTTCACTACGCAGCCTGCAAAAAATGGTCCATCAAATTTATTACATGAATTATTATGTTATAAAAAATATCCACAACAGTCCTCTCCAAGTAAATTTAATAAGCGGTCCGTCAATTTATTTATATAATGACGCATTTTGAGATTATTACCACTGGTATTCTAGTGCAGAAGGCTTGATACCATCATTTAATATATATATATCTTCATTGCCAAATGTCAAAAAAAAAAAATATATATATATATATATATATATATATATATATATATACAAGCGTTACTGCTATAAAGTAAATATTCTTTTTAATAATTTGCTTAACTGTTATGTTAGCCGCTAGATGGCAGTTGGAAGACATTTCCGCTACCTCTTGTGTGAATTGAGAATACTACATGTATAAGAAAATTGTATGTTTGTATTGGAATTCTTGGGTAGCTCAGTTGGTTAGAGCGCTAAAGGTACAGACTTTAGAGACTCGAGTTCAAATCCCGACTCAAGCATTCTTTTTTCTTTTCATATCATATTTGCCTTCATTGCCAAATGTCAAAAATATATTTATAATATCTATATATATATAAACAAGCCAGGAATTTATTTATTTACTAGCTAATACGCGGCGTGCGCTGATGCTCCTAAATAAATGTTAATGTGTTTTTTACCACCAGCCATGTACTGCTATGCTTGCCCGGGAATCAGCTTATCTCGATCTTCTTGACATCAGTGAAAGACAAAAATGGTTATTGTGAGTTATCCGTAAATGATAAACATATACTGTCGCGGACTTTTTTGTGGAGTTTTTTTGAGATATTCAATTCCGTGTATAATAATTTTGTGTATTTGTAATGGTTTAGGCAGCGTAAGCCATTTAAGCCTTAAAATAGGGACCGAAATTACTTACTTACTTACTTACTTACTCACTGGCACTATCGAACCCGTAGTTTCATGGCCGCGCGGACATAAGCTCTCCATACATCCCTATCCTGAGCTAATCCTTTCCAATTATTCCCTGTATAATCTACTTCCCTCAAATCATAGTTAATATTATTCTCCCACCTCATTCTTGGTCTACGAACTGGGCATTTTCCCTCTGGCTTTCCTACAAGGAGCTTCCATGCAAGTCTTCCATTCCCCATACGTGCAACATGTCCTGCCCATCGCAGTCTACGAGACTTAACTGTTCTTATTATATCTGGCTTCCTATAAAGACCATGTAGTTCATTGTTATGTAGTCTTCTCCATTCACCTGTCTGTTCATCTCTCTT
Organism: Diploptera punctata; assembly: GCA_030220185.1. Lineage (NCBI taxonomy): Eukaryota > Metazoa > Arthropoda > Insecta > Blattodea > Blaberidae > Diploptera > Diploptera punctata. The sequence continues at coordinate 13,782 of JASPKZ010006161.1, read as the reverse complement.
TGGTTCAAAAATTTTCCTAAGTACTTTATCCTCAAATACTCGTAATCTCCTTTCCTCCCTTAAAGTAAGAGTCAATGTTTCGCACCCATATAATATAACTGGTAGAATAATAGTTTTATATATTTTCATTTTAACGTTTCTTGAAAGGAGTTGGAACATCAAAAGTCTCTGCAATGCATAATAGCACGCATTTCCAGAATTGAGCCTATGTTTAATTTCTTTGTGCATCTCATTCCTATTTGTGATTATTGTTCCTAGGTATTTGAATTCAGCCACTTCCTCAAAATTTCCCTCATTTGTCATTAGCTGTCCATTTCCATTATATAATGAATTTCTACGTGTGACCATATATAATAGGGACCGAAATTGTATACTTTAATTTGAGGATACGCTGACGAAACGGGACTGTTTTTTTTTTTTCGCGCGTTACCGTCGAAGTCGCTCGTACACACTATACTCCACTTTCCAACGGCAGCGGAACTTCAATTAATCCAAGGTACGTAAACGACATATGCGGTGATCTATATTCTAAGATTTGTTAATAATTTTTGTTTTTTTATAATGCGGAATGTTGCCTAATATGGGAAAGAAAGTTGGTCCCATGGGGTTCCACTTTGAACAAGTTTTACTGTATCAGAATAAGTATTCCCCTGTTGTATGAACTGTCACACATTACTTAAACCTGAAATAGAAGAATAGGCAGACCAATGTTCAGGTAGTTACACAGTATGGAATAGAAGATCTTACGAAGTTTGGTGTAAGACGATGGAGAAAGAAGGCGTTGAGCATGAATCAATAGAGGGAAATCTTGTCAGTGGCCAGAGCTCAAAATGGCCTGTAATGTCTAAGGGGCGGATTCCTATGACATATCATAGTTTTACCAAAGCCTATATTCTAAGCTTCAAGTAAGTAAAAACATTTATATATGCCTTATTATTAAGATTTAGAGTTTTTTTATTGGGTCTTAAAAGTCATATTACTCTATTTTTCAGATCTTTGGTCATACTTCTGCTTATTTCTATGACTATTTAACTCATGCCACAAATGCTAGTCAATGACTAATCACGTTTCAATGAATTTTGTTTTACACCAATGACAGTCGTGTTTCATCTCGCTCTTTATCGATTTGTCTTTATCAGCTCCTGCTTTTGTGATAAAGAAAGCTCCTCCTTTTTAATGTTCTGAACAGGTCAAATCATTATTTTTCTCCAACAAATACATTGAATATAGCAAATAATGAAAATATTCCTTGATTTTACTGAGTTGTTTACTAAAAAAATAAATTAATAACCGTAATGTTGATTATGATATATAGTATGATGTGTTTCGTTATTTCTCCACTTGGGTGCACTCTTACAATATTGCGATCTTATTTGACAATAAGTAATATGATCAAGCAGCAGTGAATGAACATAACCTCACATTTCTGATTTGTTTTCAAACATCGCCGTTTACATTAAATATGTAATTTTTTTAAAATAACTGTAGTTAAACAATGATTTGTGAGTAAAAAGCTTAATTTTATTCGTTAAATAGTCCTAACAAATGCCACTCTTGATATCCAAATTCTCTAGATAAATTGGAAATCACTCGTGGCATTACTTATGATAAAGTCATATTTTGGGTGTTTTAATAGCCTAGTCATCAGACGAATGAAAATAACCAACATTGTATAAAATTCGTCAGTTACACAGTACACTTGTTTCGAAAGTTTCTGTTAACAGATAGCAAACGATTGCACTGGACACTAGAAGAAAAATTCCATTTTCTTATGCTACAATTGAAAATATTTATGAATGAACAATTAATATAGTATGGGTAAAAATTCATTCAATTATAAGGTCATATTTTTGTCTTTTTTTAGGTCATAAATGCATGCATATTTTCCATTTTTTAGGTCATAGAAATCCGCCCCTTAGTAATGTCCATCTATGATGATGATGAAAACTAAACCATGTACAACATGAGAAAATAGATTCCGGGTAAAAAATTCATTCAATTAAAAGGTCATATTTTTGTCTTTTTTTAGGTCATAAATGCATGCATATTTTCCATTTTTTAGGTCATAGAAATCCGACCCTAAGTAATGTCCATCTATGATGATGATGAAAACTAAATCATGTACAACATGAGAAAATAGATTCCGGGTAAAAAATTCATTCAATTAAAATGTCATATTTTTGTCTTTTTTTAGGTCATAAATGCATGCATATTTTCCATTTTTTAGGTCATAGAAATCCGACCCTTAGTAATGTCCATGTATGATGATGATGAAAACTGAACCATATACAACATGAGAAAATAGATTCGCTCTAATTGCTGGTTAGTTAGTGGGCCTTGCATTTATGTTAGTGGTTTGTGTACGTTCTATCGGACAGAATTACACTCGAATATAATGATGTGTGAAATACATATTGTTAATTATGATGATAGCAGTGAAATAAATTTAGCAGCTAGAAATTTTGCGGCTGTTTATGTGGGCGTGATGTGGATGAATTTTGGACTGAGGCTGTGAGGCTAGCGCAACCGTTATAATGAGAGCGGGATAATGGGAAAGCGGCAGATAAAACTACATTAGTATCGCTAATATACACCAGATAGCAGCTTTGTGGTACATTAAGTGGCTTGTATCGCTTGTGAAATCGATTATAAATGTTCAAATACGAATGATCATGTTACTTGTCTAACATTACATCCCTTCATAATTTATCTTTAGCTCCATTTAATCTTAATTTGGTTCTTTATATATATTTTCGAAAAAACAAAATACGTATCTTCATCGATACTATCAAATAAACCTTGAAAATGACGAAATAAATAGATAGATAAATGAAGATTTATGATGGCTGATTCCCGTTCGTCGCACTACGCAACATGACGCTTCCATAGCAGTAAGTTTCTTAACCAGTCTAATTTAGTTATTTTTATATATCTAATATATACAATTGTTTGTTTGTTTGTTTATTTGTACTGTATGCGCGGCCATACCGCTGATCCGATTTTCATGGGTTTTTTTTTGAAAAATGTTCAGGAGATTCCGGGGATCAACATAGGCTATAAGATAGTTGTAATACTCCACCCCTTCACCCCTAAAAATCACCCTTTTTAGTGAAAAACGTGAAATAAAGTCCCTATTCTGACGATTAAATGTCTTACGCTACCTAAACCATAACAAATACACTAAAATAATGTACACAGAATTGAATATCTCAAAAGAACTCTACAAAAAGTCCGCGACAGCATATATTTATCTTTTACGGATAACTCATAATAATAATAATAATAATATAATATAATAATAATAATAATAATAATAATAATAATAATTTTTATCTTTCATTGGTGCCAAGAAGATCGGGATTAGTAGATTCCCGTGCAAGCGTGCTCTGTCATACCGTTCATCTGATTGAGATGGGGCTTTTTGAAAAATGTTCAGGAGATTCCGGGGATGAACATAGGCTATAAGAGAGTTGTAATACTTAACCCATTCACCCCTAAAAAGCACCTTTTGTGGTGAAAAACGTGAAATAAAGTCCCTATTTTGACGCTTAAATGGCTTACGCTGCCTAAACCATAACAAATACACCAAATTAATGTACACAGAATTGAATATCTAAAAAAAACTCTGCAAAAAAGTCCGCGGCAGCATATGTTTATCTTCAAAGGATAACTCACAATGACCATTTTTGACTTTCATGCTCCGTAGTCGAGTGGTTAAGGCAAGAAGTCTTGGCGCAGAGCTACGGGACTTGCGCTGGTTCGAGTCTCCATGGGAGAAGAAATTTTTGTCATGGAATTTTGGCCAGCAAGGGACCGGTGTCCACCAAGCTTCGTGAGGCATTTGGGTAGCTACAATAAGTAGCGACTCCAGATTGAGAATATAAGCTATAACGGCTGGGGAATCCGACATGCTGACTACATGTCACCCCTACACTGGCCAGATGATCGTCTACCTATGTGATTAACACATGTGGATGTGAGGCCAGCAGCCGGCTTGTCAGCCAAGGTCCTTCTAGGTCTGTCGCGCTTGGAGTTTTTTATTCATGCCAAGAAGATCGGGATAAGCAGATTCCCGGGCAAGCATAACAACACACGGCTGGTGGTAAAAACACATTAACATATGTTTAGAAGTAGCTGCGCACGCCGGGTAATAGCTAGTATATATATGACATGATAAGAAAAATAAATGCTCGGACGGGACTTGAACCCGGACCTCTGGATTTATATCCTAGTGCGCTACTGATACGCTACCGAGCAAGTCTAGTACAAACATTCATTTTTCTTATATATATTCTCATTATTACTAGATGTAGTGGGAACTCTGTATCCACTGCCATCTGGTAGCTCCTATCACAAACAAGTATGCAAATTAAAGAGAATATTTTTATTTTATAGCAGTGTCGCTTTGTCGATGGTATAATAATTTTTTTTTTTACATTGAGCAATGCAATCTTAATATGACATAAGATAAATGAATGAATAAATAAATAAATAAATAAATATGTATATATATATATATATATATATATATTTTAAGTCATATTCTTTTTTTTCAGGATCGATTTTTAATAGCCTTCGGAATTCTCTAAAACCTCTGAGGTAATGAATATATTCGTCGATGTCGGTGGTCTACTGGTGGATATGTCCTTTGTCTCTGGTACCGAGATTTTCGAGTACAGGGCCGTCCGAAATCCTTAGATTTTAAGATGAAAAATTCCAATGGTCAAGTCCCGAGTCTGAAGATTTTCGGGTTCGTAAAAGAAACTTAGGCCTAAAATAGCATCTCTGAACAAACTTTGGGAATTCTATGCCACCTGCATAAATTCAAATAAAAAAGCCGAAAAAGCACGATTTATTGTTAAGAGTATGTGAATAATTACACGAGAGAAATATATTTGTTGATTTTTTCTAAAAAATGGTAAGAAATGCCTTCTTGTAAGCCCATGTTTTTCCCAGAGATTTAGGTGCTCTTCCCCTACAGGGAAGAATTTGAACCATACTAATTTAGTTACACTTGTTTTCGTATATATGTCATTTGAGTGGTCCGTGGTCAGCGTTCCGCCTCATACTGACATCTAGGAAACCAAGGTAGTACTAGGACGGGAAAATTCGGTAAAGTTTGCTTAGAAGCCTTTCATTCAGGCTTAAAGATCTTTTACGAGCCTGAAAATCTTCAGACTCGGGGCCCACGGCTTAAAATCCTTCCCGGAGGACTTGCTCCTTGGATGTTTCCCTCCTAAAAAAAATTACAGTGTAAAATACGTAGGAAAGCCAGAGGGAAAACGCCCAGTTGGTAGACCAAGAATGAGGTGGGATAACAACATTAACTACGATTTGAGGAAGCAGATTATACATGGAATTATTGGAAACCATTAGCTCAGGATAGGGATGTATAGAGAGCTTATGTCCGTGCGGCCATGAACCTACGGGTTCGATAGTGCCAGTGAGTAAGTAAGAGTAAGTATTAGCCATTACTCAGACACTGTGGCCAACGTATCACAAAATCCCCTAACAAACAAGCGAGTGCAGAACTAGTCTCATGTAGGCCTACACTAACTTGCCCATTTTCCCACCCTAACTTGTTGAAACTAACATTAGTTTGTCCACCTAACACTAACTTGCCCATTTTCCCACCCTAACTTGTTGAAACTAACATTTGTTTGTCCACCTAACACTAACTTCTCCATTTTCCCACCCTAACTTGTTGAAACTAACATTAGTTTGTCCACCTAACACTAACTATATATAATGAATAATACTTTATTGAATAAGACTAGAAAAGAAACTATTTTGAAGTTTTACAAAGTACTGGCAGTTCCATCTCTTATCTATGGATGTGAAACCTGGACATTAACAAAGGCAGATAGTAAACAAATAGAGGCTGCTGAAATGAAGATGTTGAGAGCAATAGCAGGATACCAAAGGACCGATAAAAGAAAAACGAAGATATAAGAAACAGAACTTAATATATTTAATCTCTGTGAAAGAATAAATTACTATCAAAATGCTTATCTTCAGCACGTATTAAGAATGAATGAACAGCGCATACCAAGAAGAATGTATAATTATAAACCAAAATGGAGAAGAACGTTGTTAAGACCATTGAAGAGATGGAAGGACCAATTCGACCTATAATGAGATCGGAACAGGGCATTGGGCTTAATCCTGGTTGTTGATGATGATGATGACTTTTAAATTAAAAAATAAATAATGTAAATAGAACACTATTTCTTTTTAATGTAAAAGTAAAATCTTTAATATAAATGTAACAATGCTAGATTCCACACAAAAATTATTAAGAAACTTTTTTTAGGTTATATTATTAAAATAATATGTTGATTGGATATAAAGAGCTTATTACATTAATTGTATCACTATACTATGTTTCAATCTTAACTTTTAGAAATAAAAATCCGCTCCCTAGTTATCAGATTGGTCAATATGAGACTACCCGTCGAGTATTTCTCGGATAGAATATTCACACCTGTCCCGTTGGCATAGAATAGCCCAAAATTTAACCACCCTTCTCCATCCTTGCAATATCTTAGTTGTCTACTGCATACCTCATTAAGACGATGTGCTGACCACATGTCACTCACTGACATCTATAGGAAAATAAGCATAAATACATTAGGTTGGTGAAGGAACTCCGATATGGGAGCACCCATATTCCACGAGGGGCGTATGGGTTATATACAACCAATACTTGACCAGGTATTGAAAATTAGTTGATAGCACCGCATCTGGTGTTTGGGTTTGTAGAACGGATATTTTTCTCTTTGTTCTAGAGAAGAGTTGCCAAACACAAACAAAACTTGCAAAGCTGCTGCGTTGGGATTTGTAAGCAAGGCAAGCTTCCAAATAATTAACGGTGTGTTTATCGCTTCCTAGCTTTCATATGTTTACATTTCCATTCTTTCAACAACGTATTTAACAAATAATTGTTTTATTTTGTTTTTTTTTCGTATATTGTTTTATTTATTTATCATCAGTGAATTGAAATCTCATCTTTGGTAGAAGGCAGTTATTGCAATTCCATAAAAACACATACGTAAATGAAATTACGCCCAATTTTAAGTAATTTTCCATTGTACATAACTATATATCAATCTAAATCTATCAGGATATATAGCATGTTTAAATTTACAGTATGTAATATAATATATTACATAACTCTGAATAAATTAATCTAAATTAAGTCCCTCTGAGATAAAGAGTGATTACATTGGTCAACATGATTTTTGTTTCATGGGTACCAATAGTTGTACTTAATGCAGTTTTTTATTGTGTTTTCAAATATATATTAGGAATTTCTCCATCACCCACAGTTTTGTTTTATTTCAATTTCAATTAATGGATTTAAGTAATTATTTTTTTAATAAACGTTTTTTGGTCCATTTGTCTATTGCAAAATTAAACCAAATGAGCTAACTCAGGAGATTTCAGCTATGGAAAAGAGATATCAAGGCAAATTGAATCCTAATATGCTGGCCGATTATTGTTGGGCCATCAAGAGGGATACTCCACAGGCGAAATACAGCAGAAAATCGCCATTTCTTACTGTCTAGGTGAGTCCGAATGTTCGAATCTTGTGTAGTTACGAATGCAGAAAATATTAAAGTGTTTGAAATTATAAATTCCTATCTCTCGGAAACATTGCGTGTTGGAGAAAAACCGATATCATCTTTGAATTTAGGAGACAAAATACTATCAGAATAACATGTTTTTCTTCCTGAGACAAAAAAAGCTTATTTTTTGTTGCTCAGTGTTATCTATATTCAGGGTAAAAGTGATATAAGCGCACTAATTCAAAGTGTTAAGTTACAATAAAATAAACACATTTCTTCCCTTTCATTTTGACATTAAGCATATGGTTAATTATGTAATTAAGACCAAACTTTCTGAAAAATTCAACACCACACGTAACATTCGCGTGATTCTTGTGACGAGACCTAAACAGCTGTTCTGGAATCAACGATCGCTAGACCACCTCTTACTTGCTGTTCGACGTTGCAATATCTCTTAATTTTAATTACACACATTACAAAAGTTTTACTTAATTTGCACGAAAACTATACATTTTATACCAAAACTGCAAAGGTACAAATAATACTATTCTTGTTACATCTGGCTTCACGTTAAGTTCATGTATTTCTTTGTTATGTAACTTTCTCCATTCACCCTGTTTGTTCGTCTATCTTTGGTAAAAACATTTCCTGAGAACTTTATTCGGCTCAACTGCACTTCTACTAGCGCCTGATTTTTCAGTTATATTGTTGTAAACTATATCTCTTCTTCTGCATTTACTAACATTATTTAATATTTTAAACATTTTAAAACAATTTTTATAACATTATTAGACAATTTTATAGTATTTATTTAAATATGCAAATCACAATATTATGACACTGTTACACAATAGTGTGATGCTAACTGTTATTTTCTCCACAGAATATATTACTTTGTCTATGATTTTTCTATCGCTTTTTTGGGTTATCGCTGGTTGAATCAGCGTTAGGTAGTGATAAGTAAGTGTACACCCATTTAATAACATAGATTTGGGGATTTATTGCAAATATTGGTCATTAAATTTCATAGCGACGGATAGTAATCGAGGATGATAATCGATATGTGGTTCGATTGTGGGTTAACGCTGGCTATATAAACTCTGGCGCATGCGCACTGTTGTTCTTTAGGACTTTGAAAATATTTCACGCTAGTTTAAGTGCAGTTTTTCCCTTTATTCTCAAATACTTGAAATATTTTCTCCACCTTACAGTAAAACTCCATATATCGCATCCTCTTAAAGTAAGTGGGAGAATAACAGTTTTTATGCATTTTCTGTGTAATGTTTTCTCAAAAAATTGGAACTACAAGAGTTCCTATTGTACATAGTAGCATGCTTTTATCATAAGTAATGTCACGAAAATTCACGAGTCACGAAATGGCTCGTGAATTTATCTATAGGATTTGGAAATCAAGAATGACATTTGTTAGGACTATTTAACGAATAAAATTAAGCTGTTTACTCAAAAATAATTAAATATAGTTACCGCTGTTTTGAAATATTTATACATTTAATGTAAACGGCGATGTTTGAAAACAAATCAGAAATGTGTGGTTATGTTTCGTTTGTTTATTCATTGCAACTTGATCATATTATTTATTGTCAAATAGGATTGCAATATTATAAGAAAGCACCCTAGTGGAGAAAAATGAAACACATCAAAGTGTATATTATGAACAAACATTATAGGTTATTAATTTATTTTTTAGTAAAGAACTCAGTAAAATTATTATTTACAAACACAATTATTGAAGACATACAATTATCAAAATTGTGTAGTTGGAAGGAATCTGTTCATTATTCAATGTATTTGTTGGAGAGTCAGTCACTGTAAAATAATGCTCTGGCCTGTTCAGAATATTAAAAAGGAGGAGCTTCTTTATCACAAAAGCTGGAGATGGTAAAGAGAATTTGATAAAGAATTAGTGAAATACGACTGTCATTGGTTGTAAAACAAAATTCATTGAAACGTGATTGGTCATCGACACCCATTTGCGGCATGAGTTAAATAGTAATTAATACTTTTAATGAGTTGGTGTTGTTTCGATTTAATGTTGAACTTTGTACCGTATGCATCTTCACAAGAAATATATCCACTAGAAACAAGTTACATGTACCGTACGTGTATTGCCAACTACCATCCGTTTCACTTACTGAACAAAAATTTGTACAAACCAAGTTTGCCTTTTTCATAAAGTGATTTCCTGCAATGTTTGTCTTCATTACGACCAGATGGTGGCCATTCGTCTTGTCCAAGCGGCCAGTGTCAGAAACAATGCCTGCAAGGGAGGGAAATTAACTTAAACATAATACACGCGACCAGAACAACATTTCCCTGCTTTGTATTTAATATAATTTCCTCTTACTTTAACATTGAACGTGGTACAAATGCAACATTTAATTTACCAAAATTTGCTTAATTACAACATCCACATTGAAACAACTTCTAATATTAAAGTACAGTTAGAATAAAACAAAACTTCTAAATTGGTTGTTTAATATAGACTAATAATGCACCAGATTAAAAAAGAAACAAGAATATGTTACACATTGTTATCAGTAACCCAGTCACCAAACAAAATATTCGAAAGCGACAACGCGTTTCGATAGCTAAGCTATCATTTTCAAGATTTATTTATATATAGATAAACTTCAAGTAAGCCAAATGCGCTTCTTACGATCATTGTTAGGAGTTAATACACTGGGATTACCAAGGAACACTATTATCAGAGGAAAACTTGGAGTAACAAGTTTAAATGAAGATATACAAAGATACCAAAAGAATGAAAAATCATCTGAGGAGAATGGCACGAAATAGACTTCCAAAATTAGCATTCCAATATACCCTAACTGGACATAGGGACCAAGGAAGACCAAAACATCGGTGGAAAGATCAAGACCATCTTCGCTAGGTTTACCGTACAGGCCACATGGCCTAAAACGAATTTGTTCATCATGATGATGAAGAATTTTAATGTTTGTACATATTTCTGTGCCTAAAGTTTTATTTTTCTTCTCACTCGTCTCTCTCCATCCAACAATCCATGTCCTCCAGTCCTCTTGCTCTCATTCCAGTTCTTATTTCCTGCATCCACGATGTTTACGACTACTTAAATATGTTCACTAAATAATAAGGAAATAAAAAAAAGCTTGAAACTATAAAAATAATAAATAATTTAAAGATAGGGGTAAAAAACCCTTCCACCGCTAAATATATCAACTTATCGTAACGATACCGGAGGTCTTCCTCTCATCCTACTTCAGGTGGACACCATTCCCATGTTTTTCCTGGGTAATCTTTCTTCTTGCATTCGTCGTACGTGCCCAAGATAAAAACTTAAAATATGAGATAAAAACTAAAATATGTAGCTTTTTGGCAGATGCCGTCGTCCTCAACTGCGTTAAAAATATAGTATTTAAAATTATCTGGAGGCCTTTCGGAAGTTAACTTCGATCATCAACGGGTGTCTTTAGTAGCAACTGACTTGTTTTTGACGATCTTCATATAACGGGTGTGCGACACATCGAGTCTACAACGTCTCAACCAACCAACAACTAGTAGCAGATACGCACCCTGCTGATGATGGAAGTTAACTTCCGAAAGACCTCCAATAATTTTAAATACAATATTTTAACTCAGTTCAGGACGACGGCACCTGCCAAAAAGGTACATATTTTAGGTTTGTATCTCATGACTATTCTCCTCAACGGAATTTGATATGAATTATATAGTATTGAGTCCCTGTAGTGCATAATACCATAGTAAATGCATGATATTATGCATACATGGACTTGTCTCGAAAAACGTTGGATTGAAAATATATAAAAACGGTTATTCTCCCAGTTATCTTATTTGAATGCGAAACATGGACTCTTACTTTAAGGGAGGAGAAAATATTAAGAGTATTTGAGAATAAAGTTGTTAGGAACATTTTTGGACCAAAGATATTTGAACAGACTGGCGAATGGAGGAGCACTACATAACAGTGAACTACATGATCTTGTAGGAGACATATAATAAGAACAGTTAGGTCTCGTAGACTTCAATGGACAGGACATGTGGCACGAATAGGGAATGAAAGAGGGGCATGGAGGGTTATTGTAGGAAAACCAGAGGGAAAACGCGCAGGTGGTAGACCAAGAATGAAATGGGGAGGATAGCATTAACCATGATTTGAGGGAAGTAGATTATACAGGGATGATTGGAAAAACAGCTAGTATAGGGGTGTATGGAGAGCTTATGTCCGCGCGGCTATGAACATATGGGTTATAAAAACAAAAAAAAATATTTTACATAAGAATATTACGTAATCATATATAATATTTTTGTCATAAATAAGCCTTTGAAAAGCGGATTATAAATCAATTATTTTGAAACAGTTTAGTGAAAAATAATCCTACAGAAAAACCATTGAGGATGTGCTTTAAAATAACAGCAAGAATTTGCAGGTGAGTCAGCATGGAGCATATATTTTGCTCGAAATTAAACTTCAGATAAAGAATATCCATCGATATAATTGAAAAAGCGTAAACATTTGATTAGTTAAGGTCCATAGCTCAGAAGAAAGCAATAACGAGGAATGTTTTTACGCAGCATATTACGTCAGATGAAATGTTCAAAGTGACCTCCTTGTGCCTCAATACAGGCATATTCTTCATTTGTGTACATCACAGCAGCCTACAATCAAACAGAAAAAAACTGACTGTCAATAACTACTGTAAAACCTTAATAAACCTGACGATTCATAAAAGTTCGAATAACTCTGTTAATTATCAATTTCCGGGACCAATGTTGTAATGCACTTTTTTATTCTCACCATATGAGGAACTCATTTCCTGAAATTGTGCCGTTGAGTTATGTTACACCCTGTATATAAAAATGAGTGTGTCTCAGTTTGTCTGTCCTTTGTGACTTAAAAACTACTTGAAACGATTTGAATTGGGTTTCACAATCATTTAGAGAATTCATCGGAGACAAAACATAGTACATATTACCGTAAGTACTATAGGGCAGGAGTTAAAAAAAACATGGATGTACTAAAAAAGTAGCTTTTGAACGCTTAAAATGGCTTACAGCTGCCTAACCATAACAAATACACCAAAGTATATATAAAGAATTGAATATGTCAAACAATTATACAAAAAAAGTCCGCGACAGCATGTGTCTGTCTTTTACAGATAACTCACAATAAAAATTTTTGTCTTTGAGGAGCGGAATAAGTAGATTCCCGGCAAACGCTGCATAATCAGCATGTGGTATTAACATAAATAAGATATGAATTTATAATTATTTTTTATTTTTTTCTATTCAAAAACTAAACATAAAAACACATTCATTAATTAAATAAAAATAAAACTAACAGTTTTATTTGATTTTCATATTTATTAAGATACTAATTCAGTGACAGCTGTTTTGGTACACTGTTCCTTCTTCAGACATGTTAACAAAATTATCTTAATAATATGAAAATCAAATAAAAAACTGGTTTAGTTTTTTTTTTTAATTAATAGATATGGATTTTCATCAAGTAAACACCAACTCAATTGATTATTAACAAACAAATTTAATTTATTTAAGCGTAGCAGTGCACGCTGGTTATTACCAGTATTTTTAATAATTCCCGAGGCATCGTATCTTTAAAAAAATATACTACAGTGCATGAGACAAACATTCATAAAAAATTATCCGGATTAGATCAACGAGAAGAAACTAAAAAAGTTCTAGAGGGTTTCAAAATACAGATTACTCACATACAGAAATAACATAACTGCCTCTGGTAATATTGACTTATTTTAAGTTTTCATTGAAGTTAAATGCAATTGTTTACACTAAAAACCACACAGAACGCTCTGGAAATAATATCGAGTTGAAAGCAGACGTTCAACTGCAATTAGTTTGTGCAACAAATATAGGGCGTACCAAGCGTTAATCTAGTTTGTTTTCTCAAGTTGCAACATGGGAATGCGATTGTCGCGTGTTTTTTAAACAATTAGAAAGCGTGGGTTGTAGTAATAACAGAAGTTGGCCAGTCATTTCACAGAGGGACGCAGTTAATCTGCTCTTCTTCAGCCTCAATACGCACCCCGAGATGAAAGAATGGCCCGGTCCTTTCATCAATCCACGTCATCTTTACATTTCTGCTGCAAGAGAGGTTTAGTTTATCCCCACAGGGCTGATATCAACATCTTCTCTCTCCTCTTCGTAGTGACTAACT
>JASPKZ010006159.1:0-16862 GCA_030220185.1 Diploptera punctata | reverse complement strand
CTTAAACTTAAATTTCTATGATTTTCATCCTGTTTATTTCCAAAATCACTCCTCGGAGGAAGACGTAGGCCTATTGGATGTGCATTCACTGTCTATCCATCTCTTGGCTGGTCTCCCTTTTGTTCTTCTCCCTTCCATTGGTCTATTCTCTTTAGCTCTTTTTTGCATGTCGGTTTTCCTTCCATTCTTTCTACATGACCCTTCCAATATTTTCGTCTATCTATAATGAATTTTGTTGTCTTGGATATGACATTTGTCTCTAATTTCTATGTTGTGTATTTTATCAAATAATGTTTTCCACTGAATAGATCTTAAGATTTTCATTTTGCATGTGCTCACTTTTTGTTTAGTTTTTGTTGTATCAGCCCTAGTTTCTGCTCAATATACGATAACTGGTCGAACTCTCGTTTTGTACATGCGGGGTTTGCTTTCTATTGACATAGAATTTGATATCTAAAAACTAACCTAACGTAATTTAAATTATTCTAAACTGTAAATGTAACAAATAGAGAGGGTAAAGTACTGCCATAAACACGGTAAATACAGACATAAATATTTATTTTCGACAGATCTATGTCGTTGAAACCTGTTGATATCGACAGAGATGCACTGTTATCGACAGAGCTGCTGTAAGCATATGTATTAGTGTAGTTATGACTTCCATGTTGTATAATTTCAGAGGTATTAGAGTGGCCGTGACAAGAAATAGTCCCACTTGTTTTTATATTTACGAGTACAATGAGTTAAAGATACCTAAATTCCGTGGCTAAATAATTTAATAAATCGTGTTATGAATGTATATTGCATGAAAATAGTTTTTTAAATGGGTAAATACATTTCTGGTTAGTTACAACCCTGCCGAACCTATTCCAAAATTAATAAATAATACTTCTACTTCGGTTCATTGACCTATTAATATCCACTTAGTTAAATAAGTAAATAAATAACTACACATATACAGACATAAAAATAGATAGCGTCGGTCCTCCTTCCAAGGATCGCGGGTTCAAACCCGGTCTCATTTGATATATCTTCAGAGTGTAAAAATCCTAAATAATAATTCCTTCGGGGAGAAAAAAAACCGTGAGCCCATGTCGTAGATTCACGACAAAGAACCTCGAGTCTGAAAGAAGGGGCTTTGTCGTGCGTTTCATTCCAGATTTGAATTGGGACGCTAATGACTTTTAGCTGCTAATGAGCCTCGTTATATGAAACAATAACATATAAAAATATATTCTCTCTCTTTCTTCCTACAATATATAGACTATATTTAATTAATGTTGGGAAGTAAACATTATGAGGTATAATCATTAAAATTCATCGGAGAACATATTGTTTAAAACAACTCACCTCATAAGATTCATGCTTCCATGATATCGCGATTTCAAACATAGTCATGTTCATCATCAGCCATAACTCCGACTGACGAAATTCTTCGGCCGTCAACTATTCTATTGTCGCCATCTTCAGTGGCAGCACTGAAGATGGCGACAATAGAATAGTTGACGGCCGAAGAATTTCGTCAGTCGGAGTTATGGCTGATGATGAACATGACTATGTTTGAAATCGCGATATCATGGAAGCATGAATCTTATGAGGTGAGTTGTTTAAACAATATGTTCTCCGATGAATTTTAATATATAGACTGTTTATGTAGTATTAAGATTAGAGTGTCTCTCTAGCATGTAACGATACCGGATTTATTCTCTGGTTACACCTACATTTTTATTTCGAGTACAGATATAAAGACTGGAATGAGATTCATTCAGCCTCGAGAGAACTCAGTTAATATTTGATATGATAAACAGTGAATTCCGTTTACGAATACTGAACTACGAAATGAGGCAGTGTGCCATGATAACCATATACAGTAACTTTCTATATATAGTCTCGCTGTAGTATCAAGGTAGCGTGTTGCCTTGTAACGCAGCGGGCCCGGGTTCGATCCCCGGTCGGGACAGTTTTTCTGGGTGAGGTTTTTATCGGAGTGTTTCCTCACCTGTAAAACAAATGTCAGGAAAACTTTAAGGCTCAAACGGTCCCCGAAATCATATGGCCATCATCATCATCCATATCATCATCATTCATCATCAGGTGAAGGATGATGATAAGGGTGAGGATGATGATGATGGCCATATGATTTCGGGGACCGTTTGGGCCTTAAAGTTTTCCTGACATTTGTCTTACAGGTGAGGAAAAAACCCGATAAAAACCTCACCCAGAAAAACTGTCCTGACCGGGGATCGGACCCGGGCCCACTGCGTGACAAGACAGCACGCTACCTCGAGACCACAGAGGTGGATATATATATATATATATATATATATATATATAACTTTCCTCATTAGAGGATTGCCACAAGGGCAAAGTGATACAATTACTTTTCGAAATTGATTAAATACATTTTGTAGGTACTTAAAAAAATGTCAAATTGTAATTGAAGAGCGATTCCATCAAAATGTCAAATCGAGGTGAAAATTATTTATTAGGAAATATTAGGAGAAAGGACTATTGGAAAGCTCCAAGGTAGACAGCACTGTAATATTCGGATGGACCGTAAGGAACTGGACATCGGAGATATGAACTAGATTCGGTTACTTAAAGTAGAGTCCGGTAGATGGCCTTCTGAATGCGACGTTAACACTTACAGATTCCATAAGCGACAGTGTTGGTTGGTTAGTTTGAGGAATATAAGATATTATACATAGTTTTTTTTTTTTTTTTACCCGGTAAGTCAGTCGTCCTCTACTAAGTTATTAAACTTCAAGTTATTCCAATATGGACACCTTTCGAAAACAATGTCTTATCTTCTGCTTTTTAACTGGAACTGATGTGTTATATAGGTTGTATAACGGATTTATATCTGCAGGTATGTTCTCGTTGAGTATGTCTTTATTCCTTGCTTCTTTAGAATCTCTATATGTCTTCAAGGATGCTGATTCTTGTTTTCGAAAGGCCTCCATATTGGAATAACTTGTAGTTTAATAATCTAGTTGAGGACGACTGACTTACCAGGTAAAAATTATATAATTAAAATCTTATTACATAACCTCGACAGTGCTAAAGAGATTCTAAAAGAAGTAAGGAATAAAGACATACTCAACGAAAACATACCCGCAGATATAAATCCGTTATACAACCTATATAACACCATCAGTTCCAGTTAAAACGCAGAAGATGAAAAATTGTTTTCGAAAGGCCTCCACATTGGAATATAATTAACATATTATTACATTACCTCGACAGTGCTAAAGAGATTCTAAAAGAAGCAAGGAATAAAGACCTACTCAACGAGAACATACCCACAGATATAAATCCGTTATACAACCTATATAACACCGTCAGTTCCAGTTAAAACGCAGAAGATGAAAAATTGTTTTCGAAAGGCCTCCATATTGGAATAACTTAAGTTTAATGATCTAGTTCAGGACAACTGACTTACCAGGCAAAAAAATATATAATTAACGTATTATTACGTAACCTCAACGGTGCTTTAATATGAATTTCAAAAGTGTTGATTGAGGAATATATTTTAGAACATTTCATTCCTTATATATTTATTAAACTGTGAAAGTGTACATTTAATATCCGACTCACTCTACGAATTTGCAAAGAAAACAAATGGCAGCTTTATAATGCGAAATTTTTAGATCGATATTCCACAGTTCTAGGACCATATCCTTATCTTTCTGCAGGATTATCAAACTTTATTTTCAACTTTGAACATTATTTGTTTAATAATCCATGAAATAACAGAGTTCAGGGAATTCACGATAAAAAAGGAAAGTTATTTGCGAGAGAGTCGAATAGTAGGCGGAAACTTAGTTGAAAAACTTCCGGAGAAGAGTAAAAAAAAGCAACAATGCTTGTATTATAAAAGAAAGAAAAGAAAGAAAGAGTATACTCTTCCACTATATTATCAAACTCATATATATTTGTCTTTCTATTTATGAAGGAAGTTTCACGCAGAAATGTCTTGTCGTGTTTTGGCGTAATATTCGAACCCTATGCAGGCCAGCTCGGGCGGAAATATTCTCGCATTTCATAGCGTCCACATACAACCAAGCAAATAGGAGAATCCAGCCAACAAAAACAAGTTTTGTAATATAGTATTACAGGCTGGCGTAAAGTAACGAATTTCTTACACTCCCCAACGACCTTTGTTGAAGTTTCTTCTGTAGAAATGTAGCGGCAAATATGAAACTTTCTCCTTTTCAGCCATCACTTGAATGAAACTTCCACATTCTTACGCTTCCTATTCTGTAAGAAAAAAAGTGGAGGAATACCGCAATAAAACAAACAATAACAAAGCAGCCATACGTACAAAATGGTGCCTAAAATTCTTTTAAGATATTAAATTGACCTTACTATCATTTAACTGTAACAATCCAATTTTTATTGTTTTATGTTAAGAGAATTTTATTCAAGGAGATGCACTATATCCTCTACTATTTAATTTTGTACTAGAGTATGCCATCAAATCAGTGGAGGATGAAGAAGGCCTAAACTAAATGGTATTAATAAGCTGTTAGTTTATGCTGATGATATAGTACTATTGGGCGATATCGAAGAGATACTAAAGGCCAAAATGCACAGACTATTGAGTAAAACTAAGAAATTGGGACTGGAAGTAAATATCAATAAAACTCAATATATGGTCACACATAGAAATACATTATATAATGCAAATCGACAGCTAATGACAAATGAGGGACATTTAGAGAAAGTGTCTGAATTCAAACACCTACGAACAATAATCACAAATAGGAATGAAATAAACAAAACAAAATTAAACATAGGCTCGATTTTGGACAAGCTTGCTATTAGGCATTACAGAGAATCTTGACGTCCCAGCTCCTTTCAAAAAACGTTAAACTGAAAACATATAAAACTATATTCTACCAGTTATATTATATGGATGCGAAACATGAACTCCTAGTTTAAGGGAGGAAAGGAGATTACGGGTGTTCGAGAATAAAGTTACTGGGAAATTTCGGACCGAAGAGAGATGAACAGACAGGTGAATGTAGAAGACTTCATAACAGTGAACTGCATGGCCTTTATAGGAAGTCAGATATAATAAGAACAGTTAATTCTCTTGGACTGCGATGGGTAGGACATGTGGCACGTATGGGGGATGAAAGATGTGCACGAGAACTTCTGGTAGGAAAACCAGAGGAAAAACGCCCAGCTGGTAGACCAAGAATGGGGTGGGAGAATAACATTAACTATGATTTGAGGGAAGTACATTATACAGGAATGATTGGAAAACATTAGCTCAGGATATGGATGTATGGAGAACTTTTGTCTGCGCGGCCATGAACCTATGGGTTCGATAATGCCAGTGAGTTAGTTACTGAAATTTCTTCCAACCAATATTAACCTAACTAGTTAACTATATATAACACATAATGAGGCTTTGCTGATATTAAGGGTGAACTCGACGAAGGTTCAATTTGTTTTTGTAAACATAACGTGGAAGACTCTAGTAACTGGTGTAATCACTTACAAGAGTCTAATTCGGCTCTAATACTGTCAAATTTGCTTTGGAATACAAAAATGTGCGAGGTTTAGGATATGAGAGACAAACTTGACATAATGCTGCGCATTGTTACGTTTGTTCTCTACTCGCTCACTCTGCACGTGTTCTGTTCTTAGTAACATGATAATAGTACAGTATTATTTTGTCTATTACAAACGATGTAATGTAAAATTAATGAGTTCTGAAGGAAACGACGAATCCACGTCTTCTGGATGTACTCGGAAGATAGCGAATGTAATGAAGATCTATCTTCAGAAAGGAAAGAACACCAACTACAACTGTGAAAAATTCAATTTGTCAGTAGAAGAACTACTCAGAAGTACGCTACCCATTGAATCTGCCATCAACAAACTCCAAGATCTCAATGCACTATTGCCGTATGTGCCTTTTCCTTGGAGGAATTACTTCAAAAAAGTTCTTAATCCAGGAGATGCTAGTCGTCCTCCAGACGACGGTAATGTAGACGTCTTTTCGGAGGAAGAACAAGATTGATCAACCAGACTATTGATATTTGTTTTTTTTTTTTCAATGTGGTGAAAGTTAATGTTATATCAATACAATTTAACGAACGGTAACAAGCTACAGGAGGTAATATTCTTTATTGTGTGTTCTGTTTTCGATTTATGATTTTCAATTGAAGTATTGTGAAGCAATAAGTACTAACACGAATTGTTGCGTAACGTAATAATTAATAAAAATATATACCACCTGTTTTTTTTTATTTTCTGTCAGTGCAGAGAAAAAATTATTTATAATAAACTAGCTATTACCTGACGTGCGCTGCTAACGCCTATATAAATGAAAATTAATGTATTTTTATATTTAGTTGAATAAGTAAAAGGGGAAAGCTGACGATAAAACAGAATTGTTTTTGAAACATGTTCAACAACAAATCAACATTAATATTGGGTAGATGTCGCAGACTAAAAATTATAAAAAATTACAAATATATATTTTTTATGATACCATATGCTGATTACCCGGCGTTGCCCGGGAAACTACCTATCCCGATCTTCTTGACATAAATAAGCTGATATACGAAAATTGTGTGTTTTTATGTTTAGTTAAATAAGGTGAGGGAAAAATTTACATCGTAATTATTTTTAGATACCCCGTGCTGTTTACCCCGGCGTTCTCCGGGAATCTACTCATCCCGATCTTCTTGACATAAATGAGCTGAAAGACGAAAATTAATGTACTTCTTATGATTAGTTGAATAAGTATAATGAAAATAATTATAAATGTATATGGTAATTATTTTAAGATTCCCCGTATTGATTACCGGTGTTTCCCAGGAATCTACCTTATCCCGATCGTCTTGGCATAAATGAGCGAAAAGACAAAATTCGTTATTGAGTTATCCGTAAATCAATATCCGCCACGTGCTGCTATGCTTTTGCACAGGAATCTACGTACTTGTCTCGATCTTTCTTGGCATCAACAAAAGACAAAAAATGGTTATTGTGAGTTATCCGTAAGAGATACATACATGCTGTTGCGGACTTCTAGAGCTTTTTGAGATATTCAATTCTGTGTACATAATTGTGTATTTTGTTATGGTTTAAGGCAGCGTAAGCCATTTAAGCGTCCAAAGAGCTACTTTTTTCCCCGTTTTCTACTACAAAGGGCAATTTTTAAGGGTGTATGAGCTGAGTTTCACAACTCTCTTTTTAACCTATGTTCATCCTGAGAAACTCCTGAACATTTTGCAAGAAACTCGATCACAATCGGATCAGCGGTATGGCCGCGCATAAAGTACAAACAAACAAACAAACAAACATACATTTTTATATATTAGATAATGTATTATGTAGATGCTAATTGTTTCTTTAAGTATTTAAGGTTGATAATGTTTCCATCAGAAGGATATACAGAGATTTAGATCTGCTGGAATGAGATACATTCGGAAGACTGTAGGATACACACTACTAGATCACAAAAAAAAATGAAGACATCTTAGAAGAATTTACACATGGAACCTTTAGAAAACAAAAATTTCTGATTAACAGTCAAGATGGATGCAACATATTCATCGAAATGGAAGATCACAGAAATACCCAAAGAAATGTTAAGATATCAACTGCAGGAGAAAGAACACCAGGACGTCCACTCATTAGAATTCTGATGTGTTTGTCTTGAGGAGGCCGAAACAGGTCAACAAATGGCCTATATTCGTGAATGTACTATGATGATGATAATGATAATGATTCATGTGAAGAATTAAATGATGGTTTTATTATTATTATTATTATTATTATTATTATTATTATTATTATTATTATCATCATCATCATTATTATTATTATTAAGACAGTGAAAGTTATATAATGTTATGTGATGACATTAAGAATTTAATAAAAAATACGATCATGTTGCACGTAGGTTCTCGTCTTTATCGTTTTTCAAATTTAGCACAAGTAATGCCACGAGTGATTTCAAATTTATCATAGAGAATTTGGAAATCAAGGGGGCCACGCCGTAGCGTAGTGGTTAAGGCACTGCGCTACAAGCCGGAAGGTAGAAGGTTTCAAGTCCCGTTGTGGTCAGGATTTTTTAAACTGACCAAACCTTCTGGCGGCACTATGGCCCTGGGGTCGACTCAATCCGCCTCTAACGGAAAGGATACTACCAGACGCTTGTTCTGGGGGTAAAAGGCGGCCGTCATGCAGGGCTGACAACCCGGCTGACATAAAGGTCCGATTGTCTAGAAAACGTGGGAGCCTTACCTCCACCACTACCCCAAGGCCTCCTGAGGTCTGTTGTGGATCACTTTACTTTTACTTTTATTTGGAAGCAAGAGTGCATTTGTTAGATCTACTTGGCAATGAATAAAATCATCTGGTTGCTGTGATGAACAATGAAACATAAACGTTTCTCATTTGTTTTCAAACAACGTCGTTTACATTAAATATAGGCTATAAATATTTTAAAATAACTATATTTTAAATAATGATTTGTGAGTAAACATATTAATTTTTTTCGTTAAGTAGATCTAACAAATGCCACTCTTGATTTCCAATAAAAGTAAAAAGTAAAGTGATCCCACAACAGACCTCAGGAGGCCCTTGGGGTAGTGGGAGGTTAAGGCTCCCACGTTTTCTAGACAATCGGCACTTTATGTCAGCCGGGTTGTCAGCCCTGCATGACGGCCGCCTTTACCCCCAGAACAAGCGTCTGGTACTCATTTCCGTTAGAGGCTGAGTCGACCCCAGGGCCATAGTGCCGCCAGAAGGTTTGGGTCAGTTTAAAAATCCCTGACCCCAACGGGACTTGAACCCTCTACCTTCCGGCTTGTAGCGCAGTGCCTTAACCACTACGCTACGGCGTGCCCCCCTTGATTTCCAAATTCTCTAGATAAATTTGAAATCACTCGTGGCATTACTTGTGATAAATTTGAAAAACGAAAAGACGAGAACTACGTGCAACATGATCGTATTTTTTATTAAATTCTTAATGTCATCACATAACATTATATAACTTTCACTTATTAATAATAATAATAATGATGATGATGATAATAATAATAATAATAATAATAATAATAATAATAATAATAATAATAATAACCATCAATTTAATTATTCACATGAATCATTATCATTATCATCATCATAGTACATTCACGAATATAGGCCATTTGTTGACCTGTTTCGGCCTCAAGACAAACACATTCAGAATTCTAATGAGTGGACGTCCTGGTGTTCTTCCTCCTGCAGTTGATATCTTAACATTTCTTTGGGTATTCTGTGATCTTCCATTCGATGAATATGTTGCATCCATCTTGACTTATAATCAGAAATTTTGTTTTTCTAAAGGTTCCATGTGTAATTCTTCTAAGATGTCCTTCATTTTTTTTTGTGATCTAGTAGTGTGTATCCTACAGTCCTCCGAATGTATCTCATTCCAGCAGATCTAAATCTCTGTATATCCTTCTGATGAAACATTATCAACCTTTAAATACTTAAAGAACAATTAGCATCTACATAATACATTATCTAATATATAAAAATGTATGTTTGTTTGTTTGTTTGTTTGTACTTTATGCGCGGCCATACCGCTGATCCGATTGTGATCGAGTTTCTTGCAAAATGTTCAGGAGTTTTCTCAGGATGAACATAGGTTAAAAGAGAGTTGTGAAACTCAGCTCATACACCCTTAAAAATTGCCCTTTGTAGTAGAAAACGGGGAAAAAAGTAGCTCTTTGGACGCTTAAATGGCTTACGCTGCCTAAACCATAACAAATATACACAATTAATGTACACAGAATTGAATATCTCAAAAAGCTCTAGAAGTCCGCAACAGCATGTATGTATCTCTTACGGATAACTCACAATAACCATTTTTGTCTTTTGTTGATGCCAAGAAGATCGAGACAAGTACGTAGATTCCTGTGCAAAAGCATAGCAGCACGTGCGGATATTGATTTACGGATAACTCAATAACGAATTTTGTCTTTTCGCTCATTTATGCCAAGACGATCGGGATAAGTAGATTCCTGGGAAACACCGGGTAATCAATACGGGAATCTTAAAATAATTACCATATACATTTATAATTATTTTTCATTATACTTATTCAACTAATCATAAGAAGTACATTAATTTTCGTCTTTCAGCTCATTTATGTCAAGAAGATCGGGATGAGTAGATTCCCGGAGAACGCCGGGTAAACAGCACGGGGTATCTAAAAATAATTACGATGTAAATTTTTCCCTCACCTTATTTAACTAAACATAAAACACACAATTTTCGTATATCAGCTTATTTATGTCAAGAAGATCGGGATAGGTAGTTTCCCGGGCAACGCCGGGTAATCAGCATATGGTATCTAAAAAATATATATTTGTAATTTTTTATATTATTTTTAGTCTGGACATCTTACCTCAATATTAATGTTGATTTGTTGTTGAACATGTTTCAAAACAATTCTGTTTTATCGTCAGCTTTCCCCTTTTACTTATTCAACTAAATATAAAAATACATTAATTTTCATTTATATAGGCGTAGCAGCGCACGTCAGGTAATAGCTAGTTTATTATAAATAATTTTTCTCTGCACTGACAGAAAAATAAAAAAACAGGTGGTATATATTTTATTAATTATTACGTTACGCAACAATTCGTGTTAGTACTTATTGCTTCACAATACTTTCAATTGAAAATCATAAATCGAAAACAGAACACACAATAAAGAATATTACCTCCTGTAGCATTGTACCGTTCGTTAAATTGTTATTGATATAACATTAACTTTCACCACATTGAAAAAAAAAAACAAATATCAATAGTCTGGTTGATCAATCTTGTTTCTTCCTCCGAAAAGACGTCTACATTACCGTCGTCTGGAGGACGACTAGCATCTCCTGGATTAAGAACTTTTTGAAGTAATTCCTCCAAGGAAAAGGCACATACGGCAATAGTGCATTGAGATCTTGGAGTTTGTTTGATGGCAGATTCAATGGGTAGCGTACTTCTGAGTAGTTCTTCTACTGACAAATTGAATTTTTCACAGTTGTAGTTGGGTGTTCTTTCCTTTCTGAAGATAGATCTTCATTACATTCGCTATCTTCCGAGTACATCCAGAAGACGTGGATTCGTCGTTTCCTTCAGAACTCATTAATTTTACATTACATCGTTTGTAATAGACAAAATAATACTGTACTATTATCATGTTACTAAGAACAGAACACGTGCAGAGTGAGCGAGTAGAGAACAACCGTAACAATGCGCAGCATTATGTCAAGTTTGTCTCTCATATCCTAAACCTCGCACATTTTTGTATTCCAAAGCAAATTTGACAGTATTAGAGCCGAATTAGACTCTTGTAAGTGATTACACCAGTTACTAGAGTCTTCCACGTTATGTTTACAAAAACAAATTGAACCTTCGTCGAGTTCACCCTTAATATCAGCAAAGCCTCATTATGTGTTATATATAGTTAACTAGTTAGGTTAATATTGGTTGGAAGAAATTTCAGTAACTAACTCACTGGCATTATCGAACCCATAGGTTCATGGCCGCGCAGACAAAAGTTCTCCATACATCCATATCCTGAGCTAATGTTTTCCAATCATTCCCTGTATAATGTACTTCCCTCAAATCATAGTTAATGTTATTCTCCCACCCCATTCTTGGTCTACCAGCTGGGCGTTTTTCCTCTGGTTTTCCTACCAGAAGTTCTCGTGCACATCTTTCATCCCCCATACGTGCCACATGTCCTACCCATCGCAGTCCAAGAGAATTAACTGTTCTTATTATATCTGACTTCCTATAAAGGCCATGCAGTTCACTGTTATGAAGTCTTCTACATTCACCTGTCTGTTCATCTCTCTTCGGTCCGAAAATTTCCCAGTAACTTTATTCTCGAACACCCGTAATCTCCTTTCCTCCCTTAAACTAGGAGTTCATGTTTCGCATCCATATAATATAACTGGTAGAATATAGTTTTATATGTTTTCAGTTTAACGTTTTTTGAAAGGAGCTGGGACGTCAAGATTCTCTGTAATGCCTAATAGCAAGCTTGTCCAAAATCGAGCCTATGTTTAATTTTTGTTTTGTTTATTTCATTCCTATTTGTGATTATTGTTCGTAGGTGTTTGAATTCAGACACTTTCTCTAAATGTCCCTCATTTGTCATTAGCTGTCGATTTGCATTATATAATGTATTTCTATGTGTGACCATATATTGAGTTTTATTGATATTTACTTCCAGTCCCAATTTCTTAGTTTTACTCAATAGTCTGTGCATTTTGGCCTTTAGTATCTCTTCGATATCGCCCAATAGTACTATATCATCAGCATAAACTAACAGCTTATTAATACCAT
Organism: Diploptera punctata; assembly: GCA_030220185.1. Taxonomy (NCBI): domain Eukaryota; kingdom Metazoa; phylum Arthropoda; class Insecta; order Blattodea; family Blaberidae; genus Diploptera; species Diploptera punctata. The sequence continues at coordinate 4,497 of JASPKZ010006159.1, read as the reverse complement.
TTAGTTTAGGCCTTCTTCATCCTCCACTGATTTGATGGCATACTCTAGTACAAAATTAAATAGTAGAGGATATAGTGCATCTCCTTGAATAAAATTCTCTTAACATAAAACAATAAAATTGGATTGTTACAGTTAAATGATAGTAAGGTCAATTTAATATCTTAAAAGAATTTTAGGCACCATTTTGTACGTATGGCTGCTTTGTTATTGTTTGTTTTATTGCGGTATTCCTCCACTTTTTTTCTTACAGAATAGGAAGCGTAAGAATGTGGAAGTTTCATTCAAGTGATGGCTGAAAAGGAGAAAGTTTCATATTTGCCGCTACATTTCTACAGAAGAAACTTCAACAAAGGTCGTTGGGGAGTGTAAGAAATTCGTTACTTTACGCCAGCCTGTAATACTATATTACAAAACTTGTTTTTGTTGGCTGGATTCTCCTATTTGCTTGGTTGTATGTGGACGCTATGAAATGCGAGAATATTTCCGCCCGAGCTGGCCTGCATAGGGTTCGAATATTACGCCAAAACACGACAAGACATTTCTGCGTGAAACTTCCTTCATAAATAGAAAGACAAATATATATGAGTTTGATAATATAGTGGAAGAGTATACTCTTTCTTTCTTTTCTTTCTTTTATAATACAAGCATTGTTGCTTTTTTTACTCTTCTCCGGAAGTTTTTCAACTAAGTTTCCGCCTACTATTCGACTCTCTCGCAAATAACTTTCCTTTTTTATCGTGAATTCCCTGAACTCTGTTATTTCATGGATTATTAAACAAATAATGTTCAAAGTTGAAAATAAAGTTTGATAATCCTGCAGAAAGATAAGGATATGGTCCTAGAACTGTGGAATATCGATCTAAAAATTTCGCATTATAAAGCTGCCATTTGTTTTCTTTGCAAATTCGTAGAGTGAGTCGGATATTAAATGTACACTTTCACAGTTTAATAAATATATAAGGAATGAAATGTTCTAAAATATATTCCTCAATCAACACTTTTGAAATTCATATTAAAGCACCGTTGAGGTTACGTAATAATACGTTAATTATATATTTTTTTGCCTGGTAAGTCAGTTGTCCTGAACTAGATCATTAAACTTAAGTTATTCCAATATGGAGGCCTTTCGAAAACAATTTTTCATCTTCTGCGTTTTAACTGGAACTGACGGTGTTATATAGGTTGTATAACGGATTTATATCTGTGGGTATGTTCTCGTTGAGTAGGTCTTTATTCCTTGCTTCTTTTAGAATCTCTTTAGCACTGTCGAGGTAATGTAATAATATGTTAATTATATTCCAATGTGGAGGCCTTTCGAAAACAATTTTTCATCTTCTGCGTTTTAACTGGAACTGATGGTGTTATATAGGTTGTATAACGGATTTATATCTGCGGGTATGTTTTCGTTGAGTATGTCTTTATTCCTTACTTCTTTTAGAATCTCTTTAGCACTGTCGAGGTTATGTAATAAGATTTTAATTATATAATTTTTACCTGGTAAGTCAGTCGTCCTCAACTAGATTATTAAACTACAAGTTATTCCAATATGGAGGCCTTTCGAAAACAAGAATCAGCATCCTTGAAGACATATAGAGATTCTAAAGAAGCAAGGAATAAAGACATACTCAACGAGAACATACCTGCAGATATAAATCCGTTATACAACCTATATAACACATCAGTTCCAGTTAAAAAGCAGAAGATAAGACATTGTTTTCGAAAGGTGTCCATATTGGAATAACTTGAAGTTTAATAACTTAGTAGAGGACGACTGACTTACCGGGTAAAAAAAAAAAAAAAACTATGTATAATATCTTATATTCCTCAAACTAACCAACCAACACTGTCGCTTATGGAATCTGTAAGTGTTAACGTCGCATTCAGAAGGCCATCTACCGGACTCTACTTTAAGTAACCGAATCTAGTTCATATCTCCGATGTCCAGTTCCTTACGGTCCATCCGAATATTACAGTGCTGTCTACCTTGGAGCTTTCCAATAGTCCTTTCTCCTAATATTTCCTAATAAATAATTTTCACCTCGATTTGACATTTTGATGGAATCGCTCTTCAATTACAATTTGACATTTTTTTAAGTACCTACAAAATGTATTTAATCAATTTCGAAAAGTAATTGTATCACTTTGCCCTTGTGGCAATCCTCTAATGAGGAAAGTTATATATATATATATATATATATATATATATATCCACCTCTGTGGTCTCGAGGTAGCGTGCTGTCTTGTCACGCAGTGGGCCCGGGTCCGATCCCCGGTCAGGACAGTTTTCTGGGTGAGGTTTTTATCGGGTTTTTTCCTCACCTGTAAGACAAATGTCAGGAAAACTTTAAGGCCCAAACGGTCCCCGAAATCATATGGCCATCATCATCATCCTCACCCTTATCATCATCCTTCACCTGATGATGATGATGATGATATGGATGATGATGATGGCCATATGATTTCGGGGACCGTTTGAGCCTTAAAGTTTTCCTGACATTTGTTTTACAGGTGAGGAAACACTCCGATAAAAACCTCACCCAGAAAAACTGTCCCGACCGGGGATCGAACCCGGGCCCGCTGCGTTACAAGGCAACACGCTACCTTGATACTACAGCGAGACTATATATAGAAAGTTACTGTATATGGTTATCATGGCACACTGCCTCATTTCGTAGTTCAGTATTCGTAAACGGAATTCACTGTTTATCATATCAAATATTAACTGAGTTCTCTCGAGGCTGAATGAATCTCATTCCAGTCTTTATATCTGTACTCGAAATAAAAATGTAGGTGTAACCAGAGAATAAATCCGGTATCGTTACATGCTAGAGAGACACTCTAATCTTAATACTACATAAACAGTCTATATATTAAAATTCATCGGAGAACATATTGTTTAAACAACTCACCTCATAAGATTCATGCTTCCATGATATCGCGATTTCAAACATAGTCATGTTCATCATCAGCCATAACTCCGACTGACGAAATTCTTCGGCCGTCAACTATTCTATTGTCGCCATCTTCAGTGCTGCCACTGAAGATGGCGACAATAGAATAGTTGACGGCCGAAGAATTTCGTCAGTCGGAGTTATGGCTGATGATGAACATGACTATGTTTGAAATCGCGATATCATGGAAGCATGAATCTTATGAGGTGAGTTGTTTAAACAATATGTTCTCCGATGAATTTTAATGATTATACCTCATAATGTTTACTTCCCAACATTAATTAAATATAGTCTATATATTGTAGGAAGAAAGAGAGAGAATATATTTTTATATGTTATTGTTTCATATAACGAGGCTCATTAGCAGCTAAAAGTCATTAGCGTCCCAATTCAAATCTGGAATGAAACGCACGACAAAGCCCCTTCTTTCAGACTCGAGGTTCTTTGTCGTGAATCTACGACATGGGCTCACGGTTTTTTTCTCCCCGAAGGAATTATTATTTAGGATTTTTACACTCTGAAGATATATCAAATGAGACCGGGTTTGAACCCGCGATCCTTGGAAGGAGGACCGACGCTATCTATTTTTATGTCTGTATATGTGTAGTTATTTATTTACTTATTTAACTAAGTGGATATTAATAGGTCAATGAACCGAAGTAGATTATTTATTAATTTTGGAATAGGTTCGGCAGGGTTGTAACTAACCAGAAATGTATTTACCCATTTAAAAAACTATTTTCATGCAATATACATTCATAACACGATTTATTAAATTATTTAGCCACGGAATTTAGGTATCTTTAACTCATTGTACTCGTAAATATAAAAACAAGTGGGACTATTTCTTGTCACGGCCACTCTAATACCTCTGAAATTATACAACATGGAAGTCATAACTACACTAATACATATGCTTACAGCAGCTCTGTCGATAACAGTGCATCTCTGTCGATATCAACAGGTTTCAACGACATAGATCTGTCGAAAATAAATATTTATGTCTGTATTTTACCGTGTTTATGGCAGTACTTTACCCTCTCTATTTGTTACATTTACAGTTTAGAATAATTTAAATTACGTTAGGTTAGTTTTTAGATATCAAATTCTATGTCAATAGAAAGCAAACCCCGCATGTACAAAACGAGAGTTCGACCAGTTATCGTATATTGAGCAGAAACTAGGGCTGATACAACAAAAACTAAACAAAAAGTGAGCACATGCAAAATGAAAATCTTAAGATCTATTCAGTGGAAAACATTATTTGATAAAATACACAACATAGAAATTAGAGACAAATGTCATATCCAAGACAACAAAATTCATTATAGATAGACGAAAATATTGGAAGGGTCATGTAGAAAGAATGGAAGGAAACCGACATGCAAAAAGAGCTAAAGAGAATAGACCAATGGAAGGGAGAAGAACAAAAGGGAGACCAGCCAAGAGATGGATAGACAGTGAATGCACATCCAATAGGCCTACGTCTTCCTCCGAGGAGTGATTTTGGAAATAAACAGGATGAAAATCATAGAAATTAAGTTTA
>JASPKZ010006156.1:0-43978 GCA_030220185.1 Diploptera punctata | reverse complement strand
GATGTCAAACATGGACTCTTCTTACTTTAACCCTTTAGGTGCCATGAGCCGATTAGATCGGCTCTGATGTTTTGTTCATTACCTGCCGGACAATATACTTAAACTACGTGCAAAGCCGATCACATCGGCGGATGTGATTTAAATCTCTGACACAAGAGATTTTACCAGTGGCATGCAGAGGGTTAAGGGAGGAAAGTATTTGTGAAAAAAGTTCTTAGGAAAATGTTCGGACCAAAGAGAGATGAACAGATGGGTGAATGGAGAAGACTACATAACAGTAAACTACATGGTCTTTATAGGAAGCAGATATAATATGAACAGCTAAGTCTCATAGATTGTGATGGGCAGGACATGTGGCACAAATGGGAATGAAAGATGTTCATGGAAGCTTCTTGTAGGAAGACCAAAGGGAAAATGCCCAGATGGTAGACCAAGAATGAGGTGAGAGAATAACAATAACTATGATTTGAGGGAAGTAGATTATACAGAAAATGAATGGAAAACATTAGCTCAGGATAGGGATATATGGAGAGCTTATGTCTGCATGACCATGAATCTACGGGTTCGATAATGTCAATGTGTTAGAGTTAGGGCAAAAGTTTAGATTACTTTGAACAATGAATTTTTCTAAATTCTACAGAATAATAGTGCACATGCGTGAATGAAAAGGAAACTTCCGCTGGATGGTAGACATATGTGTGAAATTGGTATGAAAAACCTTCACAATAAATTCCCAAACATATTTATAAGAAAAGCATGTACACCAACTTCCTTCTTCCTAACCTAACAAAATAAATTACATGCATATAATTTAATTAACTATAAACTAATCTGATGTACTTTAACTTGTCCCATCAGAACCTAACAAAATAAAGTGAGTGAACATCTGTTTCTTAAAACATATTTTCAAATCAATTGTGAATGTTGGTCATTCCGATTTCACAGATATCTTCCCCCTCTAGCAGAAGTTTCTGTAAGCATTAGGGCATGTGCACTACAGTTCTGTAGAAGTTTGCAAAAATCATTTGAGTTAAATGCGACAATTTGCATACATAGATAAATATTTAATAATTTTAAAAAAAGTATAGTTGCTAAACATTTAAAATACTATGAAATGTTAGTAAAGGCAGAAAAAGTATGTAGAGCAACAGTATCGTAAGAATGTTTGGAAAGTTATAGAATGAAGTATTCTAAAGATAATTAACTAGGAAACTTGACACTTCATTCAACTAAACTTAAAAAGCTAACCAAAATAACCTAACCCTAAACTATTCAACGACTTCTTGCTAATCTAATACACGAGGTAGAAAATTAGAGAAAATTTATCAGTAGTCAAACCGGGGATAGTCCACTTTAACTTACCTGATTATATTTTCAAAGTCCTATAGAACAACAGTACGCATTAAACCAGAGTTTATAGAGCTGGCGATAACCCACCATCAAACCACATATTGATTATTATCGTTGTTTCAATTATTATCTTTTTTTTTTATGTATTTAGACACATTTAAAATGTAACGAACCTGAAAGCTAACTAACTCACACTTAATCTAATTCAATTACTCTAACCTAGGGTGGATCCCATGAAATGCCCTTTTTTTCACTCCTTAATAATTGCAACCATCGAAAACCCACTGGTTCCAACTATATAATATACTCTCTGGGAGAAAATAGCAAGTCACCATCACAATATGTGTATTTGAATAAATACTTAAAAATTCTAAAACTAAGTTATAAAAATTGGTTTAAATATTTAATATGTTACTAAATACAGAATAAGAGTTATAATTCACAACAATAAACTGAAAAATCAAGGGTAAATGTTTCAATACTTGAGCCGTCAAACCATTTACATTTTTGCAGACTATTTAACTCATGCCCCAAATGGGAGTCAATGACCAATCACGTTTCAATGATTTCTGTTTTACAACCAATCAGAGTCGTGTTTCACCAAATATTTATCAATGTTAAATTTACCATATGAAAGAAAGCTCCTCCTTTTTAATATTCTGAACAGGTCTGACCATTATTTTGCAGTGACTGACCCTGTAAGAAATATGGTTACCAGATTGTATATATAGTACATGGAAGTCAACACATAGCACTTGCAGGAGTTAATATAAAAACATTTGTAGCAATTGATTATACCACAAAAAAAAGAAACCACTGTTTGCACTTTCTTAAATGTATTTTTTTTCCAAGGTAATAATCCAGAAAAATATAATTGTCATATTTACATCATACGACATCAGAAATGAATTAATATACAGTTTGATGTGTTTCATTTTTTCTCCACTAGAGAATTCTTACAATATTGCATTCATTTGGCAATAAATAGTATGATCTGGTTGCAGTGATAAACAATAGAAGCAGATGAAGCATACCAATCGTTTCTCATTTGTTTTCAAACATCGCCGTTTACATTAAATATATAAATATTTTAAAATAACTATAGTTAAATAATGATTTGTGAGTAAACAGCTTAATTTTATTCGTTAAATAGTCCTAACAAATGCCACTCTTGATTTCCAAATTCTCTAGATAAATTCACTCCTCACTTTGTGAGTCGTGAATTTATCGATAATTTGGAAATTACTCATGGCATTACTTATGATAAAGTTTCCATTATAATCCTCATACAATTCCTTGGGAAAAGTTTAGTAATTGTCTCACAAATTTTTGTAAGTTCTACAGAATTCCAGTATGCGTGCACAAGATGCAAAAATGTTTAAGTAGCTTCTGCTAGATGGTAGTGAAATCGGTGTTACCAACTTTCGCAATAATTTCCCAAATGTTTATATTAAGTGGACATTCACCAACTTCCCTCTTTTAAATTATATGCATATTATTTAATAAACTAATTTGTATACACTAACTTATCCCATTAGAACCTAACAAAATGAAGTAAATTTCTTGAAATATAGTTTGGAATTAATTGTGAATGTTGGTAACAGCGATTTCACTGGCATCTAGCTGAAGTTACACTAAGCATTCGTGCTGCAAACGCACTGCGATTCTGTATAACATTCACGATTTGCGTAAATATAAAAATATTTAAAAATTGTAAGAAATGTTTAAAATAGTATGAAACATTATTACAAATGGTAAAAAAGTGTAGTGCTTCAGTGGCATAAGAATGTTGCATGTAAAATCATAGAGACAATATCTAAACTAGAGCCCAATTCTTCTTAGTGAAAGGTTAGGTTTCAAAGTAGGCATAACTTTTAAATACATACCACGTATTTTTTATCTAATTTGGGTAACTTGTACTTTTTCCTTTTTTGTACTAATTTGGTTACTTTCCCCATTTAAGATATGCAACGATCCGTACAACTTTCCTTATTGTACCTAATTCTTTTTAAGCTTTACAAAATAGTACTGCACAGCGACCAGCGATCATTCACTAACAGAACAGTAACAGAAGGTTCTCTATGAACAGAAGCGATAACGCACCATTTCCAACATAGAGAACCGATTTCCAACACTGCCATAAAGAACCGATATAGGCCACAGTTTCTCTATGGATATAGGCTATGTTCCCGAAAGATGATAGAATAAATACGAACGGCTGAGATATTGTCCATAGAGAACCGAATAAAGGTGCGCAGTGGGTTATATCGCTGGCTTACTCTCAGGATTTCTTTAAATGGATGTGGTTTATCTCGTTTATCACAACGCAAAAAAATTTGCGCTGACATGTCGCGTCGTGTTTTGGAATCCCTTGAATCCAGGACGCAATTTGCCAGCGCAAACAAAGAATATAGAAGATATTACCCGTACTCATCATCACTTTGTGACAGCTATTGGTGCTGTCCAGTGTGCCTTTCCTGGGACTTGTGTTTGTCCCTTGTAGGCGAATTCGCGTGTGTATTCTGTATTGGGTTCAGCTGGTATACCCTAGCCTACACGGCGATTTTATGGGGATTTATTTTATTGTTTGAGTAGTGTGAGATTTATATGGATATTGTTGCCAAGGCGAATAGATCTCGCTTGATTGGGGCATCGGAAACCGTGTCGCTGAAGAGCTTGGCTCGATTCAGGACCGGAATGAGCCACACCACTCTGCGCTCATCATTCTGACCTTGGTTGCTACATGCTAAGTACTATGGATTATTTATTTGGTCGAATATGTTTCTATGTGTAGTACGCCATTGTGGAAGGTGTCCTATATTGCGTACTATTGGGTTTTCATGATTATTTATGTTTTGAAACATGGTGGCGACCCTTTCTGATATGATAGTATCAATATATGGCACCCTCGTGGCCTCGTGCATCTCTGTTATCCTTGTGTAACGCGGGGCCGAAAGTATGATTTTTAGACACTTGTTTTGCAGTATCTGTAGTTTCTTCTTGTGGCATTTCGCAAGGATACTCAGAGATTCACAGCCGTACAATAGCATACTACGGATCACAGCCACATATAATGTGAGCTTGATCCTACGGGAGAGTGACGGCGACTTGAAAAACGGATATAATATCGCTATGCCTTGATGGCTCTGGTTATTATATGATCAACATGGGCTCTAAATGTAAGCCTTTTATCCAATATTAGGCCTAAATATCTGACAGAAGTTTCTACTGGCAGAGGTTGTACACCCATAGTGAACTGGATTGGACATGGAAAGTTCGATTTGGAAAACAGGACGACTTGCGTTTTCCCAGCATTTAGTTTAATGTTCCAGGAGCAAAACCATTCATATATTATGGTTATTGCTCGCTGGAATGTTGCAAGTCTGTGAGGAATGGATTTAAGTTTGGATTGCATGAATAGACAAGTGTCATCAGCAAAGGAAGCTATTTGGAGTGATGGAGGTGAAGGTAGGTCAGAGACATATAGGGAGTACAAATAAGGGTGAAAGGACAGCTCCTTGTGGAACTCCTGCCAGTATGGGCTTCGTATCAGATTTATTTCCACTCACTGAGACATAGAAGGTTCTATTTCTCAGATAAGTGGAGATTATTTTGACTAAATTTGGATTAATTTGGAATTGTATCAGCTTATATATCAATCCGTTTATCCAAGTTGTGTCAAAAGCTTTCTCAATGTCGAGGAAGACTGCTATTGTACTACGCTTGGCGTTGAAACCAGTGACTATTTGGTCTATAAGCCTCGCCAGTTGCAGCGGTGTGCTGTGTGAATTTCGAAATCCAAATTGATGGTTGGGTAATAGTTCTTTGTTTGAGACTTCAATTTTTAGTTTGGCCAAAAGTAGTTTTTCTAGGATTTTTCCCAGAACTGGTAGAAGGCTTATTGGACGCAAATTGTCTGGATTACTTGGATTTTTTTCCTGGTTTCGGTAGCACAATAACTTTAGCCATCTTCCAAGTTGCAGGGAAGTGATTAAATTGGATACAGTATACCCGTACTCATTGGTGTAATTGCTAAAAACAAACTAAGATTTTATAACAAAATGTCGGAAATACAGTACTTGTTTTATAACTTTCCATATAGTTTTGTTGTAAATCATTGAGTTCTAGACATGTTTTATAGCATGAAGGAGTACAGAGATGTATAGAAAAATGTTACTGTGGCTTGAACTTAGTCAAGAGATAAATAAAAGCTGTAAATATTGTATTGTATCTTGGGGATATTATGGATGTACATAAATTTCGTCTTCTATTAAATTCAAAACCTGATAAAACTGCACAGGCGAAAATCTGAAGTATTCTAAAATTTGGTATTTTCATCAACCATATGTTTATTTAAGGACTAAAGAATAATTTATTCTATAATTTTCCATACAACATTCATATGATGCTGTTGCTCTAGGTACTTTTTCTGTCTTTACTAATATTTCGAACTATTTTAATCGTTTTGCAACGACACTTGAAACTTTTTTTTATGAAGAATTTTAATATGTTTATCTATGTGCACAAATTATGACTTTTCCTCTCAATTTATTTTCAAAGTTATTTGTTAGAATTGAAGTTGGCATACGTGAACGCTCATAAAATTAAATCCACCAGATGGCAGGACATATGTGTGAATGACGAACATTTGCATTTAATTCCAAACCATATTTTAAGAAATAAATGTTCAATCACTTCATTTTGTTAGATTCCGATGGGTCAGTTTAGTGTACATCAGATTAGTTTATAGTTTACTAAATAGTATGTATGTAATTTATTTTATTAGTTTATGCAGGGACAGGTTTGTATACATTTTAACACATTTGGAAATTTATTATGAACGTTGATCATTTTGATTTCCCATATATGTTGTGCCCAGGGATGATCCCTGTGTTGTGCCATCTGTCGACAATTCCATAAACATATGCGCTCCATGCGAAACCAGCATCACGCCGAGCGAAACGCGAATTCGCGTCACGTCGGGCGCGACACGCTGTATAATAAACCGTAGCATAATAGCATGCTATGTCGCGTGAAAAGTTACAACTATTTTTAATAAAATAGCAGCCAGATGGCCATTATAAGACTAATATGAGATTTTACTATTTGTGGTTTGCATATTGGTTTTTACAACTATTTTTTATACAGCTATTTCACGTGTTTATTTGATATCGCCTGCATTTTATTAGCCCGACAGAAAACCCAATATAAATAATTAAACTAATGTTGTATGATGTATATAAATTATATGTTACAATGTTTGACACAGCGATAACTTGTTCAATGCTTTAAGAGAAATGGTATGAACTTAATTCATTTCACCCAGCCGCTTGCCCAACTATGCTATGAAATTATTATGAGTTAGATTAATTATTTTTGACTCGCCTCATATTTGTAGTTTTCTTGCAGATCACTTTGTTAGAAAGTATTGAAAATGACACGTATAGTGTCGAAACCATGATCTGCAAGAACACTACAAATATGAGGCGAGTCAAAAACAATATAACTCATTACAATTAAAATAAACAGTGTCAACTTCTTTTAAATGCTGAATATGCTATGATATCCTATGTTTTTACAGAATAAATAATCATATGAATTTGCTATGAAATTAAATAATTTACAATGTTTAAACAAATAAATTGCGGACATGGATTCCACTGAATTAAATTTTTCCAGGGATAAAATAGTCCTCCATTTGGTTCTACCTGAAGTATTCCAGGAATCCATGCCATAGGGTTAAACATAGCCTCAATTCTGGAAATATATATTATTACAGGGACTCTTGTCGTTTCAACTCCTTTCAAAAGCATTAAACTGAAAATATATAAAACTGTTATCCTCCGAGTTATATTATATGGTTTCGAAACAGAGAAAGATTACGAATATTTGAGAATAAAGTTATTGGGAAAATTTTTCGACCAAAGAGAGATAAACAATTAGGTGAATGGAGAATAAAGTTCTTAGGCAAAATTTTCGACCAATGAGTCATGTGAATGGATAAAACTAAATAACAGTAATCTACATGTTATTTATAGGACGCCAGATATAAGAACAGTTGAGCCTCGTAGACTGCGATGGGCAGGACATGTGGCACGAATGGGGAATGAAAGACGTGCGTGGAACCTTCTTGTAGAAAACCAGAGTGGAAAAGCCCAGTTAGTCGATGATTGGAGAACATTAGCTCACAATATGGATGTATGGAGAGCTTATGTCCGCGCCGGCCATGAACCTACGGGTTCGATAAAGTCAGTGAGTTAGTTGATTCATGTTTAAACAAATTATTACACAAAGCTACAACAGTAAAATTTATAGTAAAGAATAAAATGCTTGTTCGTATGAGGAGCTCATTCATAAATATTCACGGAGAAACCTCGCTCTTATATTTTCCCACTTTAATCCCTATCCCCAGACCAATGAACCATTATTCACATTGCATGTATCCATGTCTTATTATCCTAGAAGACATTGGGCGCATTCAGCTGCCAATAAAGCGCTCTAGCGCTTTAGCAAAAATGGCTGCCATTTGCAGCGGAAATTTAAGGAGTTTGTTGAATGGACCGCTGCATGCAGCTATACCGCCAAATTTAAATTTGTTCATTGGCTCATTACTCATATTACTACGCGATGCTATTGAAATTAATCATAATGCTAATAGGGTTATACAGATTTTACGATTTATTTTAATGTATGTAATTTATAAAATCGACGAATAGATCGTTTAAAATAAAATATTATTATAACGAGAAAATTGGTATTTTTTTAATTATTAATATATCAGGCGGCTCCGTGACGCAAGCGATTAGACGCTCGCCTCTCACCGCTGGCTTCTCGAGAACCTTATTTATAATGTTTATTATTAGTTTAATCATATTAATTTGTGTTTTAGTAAGAGTAGCTTTTTTTAACTTGGTTAGTCTCGGTCATTATAAGTAGATTTGTAGTGGAGGAAAGGAAACGGATCTACGGCATGTTCTTTCAGGGTTTCTCCCATTTTCCCCTACCACAATTTTATTCCACCTTTCCCCATTTTCATAACATCCATTTCAGATGTAGTCAGCCTGCACCCTAGTTAATTACAGACCTCTATAAATATAGGGGCTTAATCTAATCACTTGATCTGACCCTGATTTGGACACAACTTGATATTATTTTATTATATTTAAACATCACTCCTGCGAATTCCCTATGTGATGCATATATTGCTCCTTCATCATCACATAACACATATATTTAATAACCACACTAAAAGTATTGCCAGGTGGGCTGTAGGGTAAATTTTATTCAATTGTTCAGCCTTTTATTCATGTGATTTCTTACATAATATTTGACACTTTTAGGTCTATATTTAAATCTATGAGGAATAGGGGTTACACTAGAAAATGCAGGAAGTACAGGCATATGTGCAAAATTAATGTATGTGGTGCAAGACATGACCTAAGTACAGCAACCAAACAATTGTATAAAGGAAGGCATCATTGTATTTTTTCAACCTCAAAACATACTTCATCTTTATTTTAAATTTGTCAAGGAATAGGAATGAAAACAAAGAAGAATATTAATTTATAATAATTTAAATAGTTTTCTTAATAATTAATTTTTGCATCATCTGATATTAATTACTTATAAGAGTAACTACCATAATATTTATGGCTAAAATAAAACCAAAACATTATATGTAATTTCCAACCATGTATGTGAAATTCTGTCATAACAGCAGTTAATTATAGATAACCTCTCACTCACCATACTTAAAGACATTATTTAATATAATTCTAACATTAGCAATGCCACTTTCTTAGTAAAGTTAAGTGCTACACTAAATAGTATATCACTGAATTATTTATAATACATGAAAAACATTTACCACCAAGATTAATGGTAGTATACAGTGAATAGCAATATCCATACGAGAGACTACATGCATTTGAATTAAAAGATATAACACCACATTTCATTTTATGATAAATTGGGAATTAATGTGAAAATTATTCATACATGGTTCAAGTAACGGCTCTCAGTATCTCAATGATAGGACATAGTATATAAAGTTGGAGATTAAATAATAATGGATCAGCTGTGATTAAAATCCCATGCTGAGTGCAAAATTTTCTGTTAATACATTAACCAACTCTAGCTGTAATTTAATTTTATTCATGCACATCATACTGAGTATTTGTATCTTCACTGGTCAAATTTAGATAAGAAAACTAGAATATAGTAATATTTGAATTCAAGTTATGGCTGATACTTCACAAAGCTCTTTATTCAGAAAAGATTACAAACATAAGATACACAGTTCATCTCTTTGTCCATTACACAAATTTCTTATTGTGTTGCACATTTAAAGAATAGTACAAATGTTCGTTTTATCTGTAGAGAAAATTGGTTCGACAACCACTGTAGCACTTCCAGAAATGACCCCATGAACACAATCATACTATTCTAATTTATTTCATATATCTTGAAAACAAAAATTATAAAAACTTGGCACCAGGTATTAGCGAATGAATCATCTGCGGATACAATTTTCATAATAAAAACATTCACTCGTCAATAACACAATGATTTGCATGAAAAGAGGTTATAATCGTAAATTCTTGATCTTGATAATAATCTTAAAATTATCACTGTCTTTAGTTTTACTTAATATATCACTTATGTTCGTCTAAAACGGTTAGCCACCTCGAATAACTCATATATTAATGTCCAGACATAAATAACACAAAATTTGTACATAAAATATAAATTGTTTATGGACAAAGACGCCATGTTTAAACTGAATGAACCGGCCAATCACAATGGATGCAGCGGTTTTTTCTGTCTGCAGCCTACTTTTACTTCGCTGCAGTAGCTGCAAGTCCGCTAGAGCGCTTTATTGCCCTCTGAATGGTATGCTGCAGATAAAGCGCTAAAGCGCTTTGGCTACTGAATGCCCCCATTAACTACCACACTGAGACTATCGAACCCCATTATTGGCCGCGCGGACATTTAGCTCTTCATACATCTCTACCCTGAGCTAATATTTTCTAATCATCCGCTGTATAATCTATTTCTCCCACTTTGTTCTTGCACTATTTACTGGGCGCTTTCCCAGGTTTTCATGTCCGTGTTTCATTCCCCATTCGTGCCACGTCTCCTGTCCACCGCAGTCTACGTGACGAATTGTTTTTATTATATCTGGTTTCCCATAAGATCATTTAACCCACAATTATGTAGTCCCGACTGGGAATCAAACCCAGGCCCGCTGGATACGAGGCAGCGACGCTACCCCGAGAACAAAGACACTGATAGTATTACAACTTTTTATTGTGGCACGCTGTAGCGTAGTTGATTAAGCTAATACGCTACAAACCGGAAAGTTGAAGGTTTGAGTACTGGTGAGATCACGATTTTTAAACTGGCCCAAACCTTCTGGCGGCAATATGGCTTGTGGCCAATGACTCATCCTCTAACGGAAATGAGTACCAAATCTTGTTCTGGGGTAAAGGCGGCCATCACACAGGACTGACAACCCAACATTAAGTGCTAATTGCTTTAAAAAGTGGGTTTTAATCTCCTACTACCCCAAGGTCCTCCTATGGCCTGTAGTGGGATTACTTTACCTATTATTATTACCAATCTTTTATTCAATGCCCCAGGTTGTTTAAACATTTCTTGGGATTTTCTCCTGGCATTGGCATAATTGTAACCCACTTCTGAAGTTATGTTATCCCCAATGATATGATGGGTGATAAATAATGAAGCACCAGGAGAGTTCTTAACCTAAATTCCAGACCATAGGCAACCACAGGAATAATTCGCTCTAAAGATAAATTCCTATGATTTGACTGGGACCTCATGAACTGTAGTCAGAAACGTTGACCACTAGCCCCTGAGGCTTATTACTGTTATTTTGTATAACTTATTTTTTTTATATACTATTAGCATTTTATTAGTATTGATTTTCCAAATATTACAGTTTGTATTTATAAATAACAGCACGTGTAAGATTCTTGTAGGAAAACACCCTGCTGGTTGACCAAGAATGATGAGGGAAATAGATTATACAGGGATGATTGGAAATCATCATCTCAAGTTATAAGCTTATTGTTATTGCATGGAGAGCGCAGTCATGAACCTACAGGTTCGATAGTGCCAATGAGTTAGTAGATATATGAAGTTTGAAAAATATGGTTAGTGAACATGTAAAAGCTGTTTACACATGGCTTGAGAAATAATTTGGACACGTCAACACTGTGCATTATTCATCTTCGGATCATTGAAAAGTAGATCAGTGACCATGTGTAGTTTCAATCACATTTACATATTAAATTGTTAACATTTACACGAAATCTTTCAAACCAACAAAAAATTAATACTTTCATATATTCTTGGGAAAAGTGCCATTGAAATAACAGTTATTAGACAGGATAAATATTTTATTTTATATTGCAAAATTTTTAAAGATTTTGTATTTTGAAGAAGTAATTCTTTTCCCACGTTGTGACAATGTTTTGAAGCAGCTAACTCTCTTTATGCCCGATTTTGAAGAATTGGTGTCCCAAAAAAAAAAAAATTACTGGTGCAGGTTGGGTTTAATTTTCGGTAGAGCCGTATTCTATTCTTAGGGTCGGAAGTTGGTACACTGGATAGGAAAACAATTCACAATCATAAAAAAAAAATGTTTCTTGTAGAAATAATTACAAATTTATTCACTTTGTAGGTTCCCAGCAGATTAAGTAAATGTAGGTGGTATTATTCTTCACTGTCAATTAAAATAAAATTCTTTTCTTTTCTTGAATCAACTATTCTTCTTGTATTAAATATCACATTTTATCAGAACTCTTATTGCTTCTATGTTTGTTGAAAGTTGTATGCAGAATGAAGTGTAATTCTTTTATAATTTTAAAGAACATTATTACATCACATGTTATATTTTAAATTCCCATTAAATACCATGTTTAAATTTGATTTGTTAAATCAAAAAGTTCATTGTTTCAACATCCAATCAGAGTTTAGTTTACTTTATTTAAAAATATGAAGTTAAGCAGGTGTTCTTATTAAAGTTATAACAGAAAGCTTTATAATTCTGACAACAATGACTTAAAACCAATTTTAAAAGCATTATTAAGAAAGACTTATGTACTACAATTTCTTTGTTACCGAGACATTTTTATTCAACAATGAACAACAATTAATTATTTAGATGTTTTTCTTTATTTAAGTCATATTTAAATATTAAAAGAATTTTAAAGTATAAAATTATTAACTTTAACTTCCACATTTATTATGATATTAAAATCCTGCTTTAATTTAATGTTGTTAGACAAGTTTGTTCGTATTGTTAGAATTTGTCATAGCGTCATCAAGATCACACGAACATTTATACTTACCACTTTTTTTGTCTTGATTTCAAGACAAAATTTATATTATTATTTGATGAAGTATTTACAGCAGCTATAACTGTTACAATCTAACACTAAGCAATCTAACAACTATTTATGTCTTAAACTTAAAAGATAGCCAATTTCCCCCCCCCCCACCTTTATGTCTAGCATGTTATTGATTAAATCACATTTTGGTTAGTTTTAATATTTCTTTTGTTGTTAAACTTGATATTTAAATTTTTGTGCCAGATAGCTGTGATCAGTCTTAACTGTTTTATTTCCTACAATTCATGTAATAACCTTTGTTTTCGTAAAATCAATACTTCTGGCGTACGAGCGCCGTAAAGTGTTGTTCAACACGTGTTTAGGCAAAAAAAAAAAAAAAAACTCATTTCCACACCACCTTGAAATAAAGTAGGCCTAATCCATAATTTAGCGCATTCTCCTTTGCTTTGTTCTTGATGGACAAGGTGTTACGAGTTCATTGTCTTTAGTACCGAACTTCCTTTCCCATCATCACAATCCTCTTTGTTCTCGATTTTATCATACGTTTGCTCAAAAATAGTAGTTTCTTCCTCTTCATCGCTATCTTGTGTTGGAACTTGCAAGTTATCACAGGTACCATTACAATTCGTGCATATAACGGAGCACTTTAACCCAGTCTTTCTGCATCCACAGACTGACATCTTTTTTTGAATTTGCAAGAAATAAGTTTTAACAAGCTTTCTGGAGCTGGTGGTTCGAGTGTGATGACAGGAATTAGCCCGTTTTTGTTTACCTTCCATCCCCATTGCTCTGTAGTATGTTCATTCCCATACCACTGCTGAACCTGGTGTAGATTGTCGTGCTGCTGCTTCTGTTGGTGGTAGCGACGCAATATTAAATTTACTTTTATATGCTGATGTTGTGAAGCATACATATCTATAGTTGTTTAAAGACATACTTTTCACATTACTGTAACTGTATAATTCAAGAAGGAAGCATTCTCCAGCTTTAGCAATGATTTTTGAATACCCAGATAACCTATTTTAAATCAGGATTTTTTCGGAGTACATTAATAAATTTCATTTTTCCTTGATTAAATAATGCTGATGTTGTATCACAGCCACTGAAGGCATGCAATAATAAAATATCTGCAGCTGTTTTATCCATGATACTTTTTGTTTGAATATATTTGTTGCGAAATTTTTCCTCTTCCTGGTTTGAGAATATGCATGTTTGAACGCGTAGATAGAGCCGTCAAAAGAATAAGATGATCTACATCTTTGCCGACAACTATTACAAAATCAAATGTCGATGAAACGCTTATTGTTGTATTGATTATTAGCGTATCCGCCGCTTCTCTGACCACGAAGTTCTCAGCTTCAAATTTTGTCTACAACATTCCAATTAGGTGGTTCATGTTTACATCATTGCCCAGGAATTTATTTTGTGACACAGTTGGAATCATTGTCTCATCAGAAAGTATGTCTACTGAAGCAGTTTTTTGTGATCGTCGGGATTGCTCGGTATATTTAGTACTAGGGTTTTCTACATCTTCTGGATATCCGTGAAATACGATAATGGCATTGGATGTATAGTTCGATCAAACATAGGTAACATTATTTATTGAATATGGATGAAAATAATTTACTGCAATGCCAAATGACTCGGTGTAATAAATATCCTCTGTCGGTGTGTGTAGATCTTATTCTTTTGACGACTTTATCTATGCGATCAAACATATATATTCTCAAACTAGGAAAAGGAAAAATTTCGCAACAAATATATTCAACAAAAGGTATCAATCAAAATCGAGAACGAAGAGGATTGTGGTGAAACTGATAATTCCATCACGGATGATGGGAAAGAAAGTTCGGTACTAAAGACAATGAACTCGCAACACCTGGTCCATCTAGAACAGTGAAGCAAAGGACTAAATTATGGAATAGTGAATCGCATGTGGATTAGGCCTACTGGGGGTACCACAAAAAAAATACGTGCCACTTACTCTACCTCAAGGTGGTGTGGAAATGAGTTTTTTTTGCCTAAACACACGTTGAACTACACTTTGTGGCACTTGTACACCGGAAGTATTGATTTTATGAAAACAAAGGTTATTACATGAAATGTAGGACATTTTCTCTAGTTTACTTGTGTACATAAATGATTTTATCGTGAAATGAGTCATAAAGGATTGTAAAAAAACTGCTATTAGGCACCTTTTTTCCAATATGGAAATAAGTTGAAATTCGGAAAGAGCACATCGAAATACATAAAATTACAGATTTTCAAAACTCCCGGAAAACTTTCCAGAACCAAATGACTGGACTAAAACCTCTGCATAAAACTTGACTCCATACCCTATGAGAGTAAAGAATGGGAGATATACAGTGTGATCAGTATGGCATTGGACAGCAGACACGGGGATGCAGAGATTTCACTGTCACTGCTGGCGTACTTGCGGCAGGGAACTGACAGAGTAGGATTGCCGTGTCCAATACTATACTGATCGTACTGTATTAGTCTTAACCTCATAGAGAGGAATTGCATTCAAAATAGTTACTAAAGCTACTTAAAAATTACACCATCCAGATGAACAGTTGAGCTTTAGACCAGAGAAATACACCTTCCAAGCTGTGTTACCTTCTCCATAACATTACACTAGTTCCCATCTGAGTTTGGGATTATGTTATCATCTCTAATAAAATCATACAAATGGAATGCTATATGATTATTTGCTCAGCCCTCTGCTATTCAACATTGCCAAACAGTTATGGAAAAATAAATAAATAAACAAGTGACAGAGACAACGAAAATATGCACACAGAAAATGGTCATTACATTTCATATACAGATAAAATATTGTACCAATGTGCTACCCAAATTGAGAGGAAAATCAATTATATTTCAAGATCCACAATACCAAACAAATTAACTTTTGGAAGCATGATGATTCTTTTAGACAGTATACACTACAAAGCAAGTTCTTCCATTCAGCTATCTTTTCCAAATAAAAGCCAAGTTAAAATACATGTAGGAAATAACACTATGAGGTTTATTGTAATTAAATTTGAGTTGTGCTTTTGATTCACCTCATATTTCTTGATTTTTAAGCACACCTAGATTTCGTCGCTACAAAACATAGGTCTGCATAAAAATCAATAAATGAGGTAAGTCCATAAACACAACTAAAATTTAATTAAAAAACAGGTCCTCCAAACAGAAAAATATTTCCTTAATTTTTTATATAAGAACAATATCAAGACTAACACTAAAATCAACTATGATCCTCTTTGATTCCATAATTCTTAATGTTGCATATGGGATAGAAATGACATGAAAAAAAAAAAAAACAGGTTTAGGATCTACAAACTATAGGGACTGGTACAAATTAACTTATTACATTTCATGAACTCCATTGTGGTTCATCGATATTAATCTTTATCTTATCACCTGATATCAAGTTCTCCCATGATCCCAACCCAAACTACAGTATTACCCCGCTCTTACGTTTTCCCACCTTTTACAACATTCTTTCAGGGTCCCTTCAGTTTCCCTATATTCACAATGTATTAACATTGCTTTGTGAAATTTTGTTTTCCCACAATTTATGCCATATCACGTCGATCTTCAGCGTAAAGATCAAAGATATTCAATTTATTTGAACGATTATCTCGCTTCTGTACAATTGATATATACTTTTGAAATTCATATTAAAGTACCGTTGAGGTTATGTAATAAGATATTAAATAGAAAATTGGTACCTGGCAAGTTAGTCGTCCTCAACTAAATTATTACATTGTTTTTGAAAAGCCTCCATATTGGAATTACTTGAAGTTTAATAATTTAGTTGAGGACGACCGACTTACGAGCACCAATTTTATATTTAATATCTTAATCGATATATAGCAAAGCAAGTTCATTGAGCCAATGAAGCTGACTGCTATACAAACGATAAAGTGCCAGGCAAGTTCAATGAGCCATTGAAGCTGGCTTTTGTACAATCAATAAGAGCAGAACATATTCGAGTCAACGAAGTTGGCTCAGAACTTTCAAACATTTCTGAAATTCAACCCATGTACTTCCATGGCAAAACACATTTTTAAATCTCTCAATAAAGATTCATAGTGCTGCTTGCTGAACCCTCCTTGTCATTTATTTTTTAAGTGGTGAAAGTAAAAGAAATAAAGTAATTTTATGTTTACATGAGTTCAAAACACTCATTACATTGAACTATTATAGGAATATCACTATGAGGTTCAATTTAAAATAAAATTCTTTACACCTCACCTGATATCCTGTCTTCTAAATAAATAAAAGACAGGATATGAGGTGAGGAGTAAATAATTTTTTTTAAATTAAAAGAAACATTACATTATTTAGCCAATATTGTACATTATCCCAGTCAGTACTTTTTCTGTATGTTCTAAAATGGTTGCTCTGAATATGAGAGTCAACATTTTTTAGCTCATACTTCTATGTTTTTTTAAATACAGCACTGCAGTATCGGCGACCAGCGTCACCATCATCAGCTGTTTTTACGACCTCAGTTGGGATCAATTCCCAAAGGAGGGAAAGAGGCAGATACTTTGTGAAGATTGTGAATACAGTAACTAACAAAGATTTGATTCTACAAACCTATTTTGGCACACCACCATCAGCTGAAAGCTCCACAAGTACCACCTGGTTGAAGGAGAATCAACATATATTGTGATGTCATATGAAGTATGCATCTGCCTTAATGAAACTAAGACCTGCACAATTCTTTTTACAAATTAGGATATAATAAACATTTTGAAATGTATATAGAGATTGCAGGGACACTTTCTCAAGGCTTCGTGACCAATGCAGAATATTCCTACAATGGCAAATTAAATATCCAAAGACTTAAAGTAAAACTCGATTCAAAATGCTATCAAGAGAGTGTTCAAACAAAAATTTACCTTTTAAAAATACAATAGGAACATTAAGAGGTTTACTTAATAATCAAGTTATTTGGTCTGTATTCTTACCTCTTATAGACATTTTTTTTGAACGTGTTTCCAAGGCTCGTTAGCCCCATCTTCAGCTATTACAGATTGATTTTTTTGCGTTCAACAAAAACAACCAGTGATAAGAATATACAGACCTAATAACTTAATTAATAATTTACCTACATGAGATTTCAAGTCTATGGAACAGAGGCAAATATGGTATGGGTCTATTAGGTCTAAGTCTCTAGCCATCTCATATTTTCTTGAAGGAAATAAGGTATCTGAAATACTAGCAAAATTCATTTCAAGTCATCTGATGCTTCTCCATGGATTTTTGCATGTTTGGTCTCGTAAAAAGTACATTTGAAAATTGAAGACCTTGCTCAAAGGGCCATGGAAAGCGTGTGAACATTTTGCCTGCAAATGTTCTGCAGTGGAAACTGAAGTGCTGGACAATAGTTTGCAATCCAAGATCACCATTGGGGGTAACATGGATTTCCTATGCTACTGAATTTCAAATACCGTCACTAAAAATAGGAAAACAACCCTCTGTGTTATATAAAGGACATCAGGTGTATTGATTAAAAAATGTCCATAACCCCTGTGCCAATTTAAGTTCTCCCATAGCCCAAATTATAACTGTGTGAACAAATGTCATTCGGACCAAGATCATAAAAAACAATGAATATTCTTTCATAATTTGTGCAAATCATTATTATATTAAGGACACCATAGCTTATTACAGCATCACCTAAATAATGCCCATTTCAAAAATCCAAGTGACCACTTAATTCTTAATTAGGAGAAATGCACTGGACATCAAGACAATTTTAAGTCCACAATGGGATTTTTTATTATCATCGATATTAAATACTGGAATTGATGTAATAATATTTGTACATGAACATAAAGTCTATAAAGAAATAAAAACACAATTTTCACAATATGACATATATTACATAATCAAGAAATACAAATATATGTAACTTGTGACAGTCTAATCATCTCCTTTCTTGGCATCAGTCTTGCCACCACGAATTCTACCAGTTCTTCTGGCTGCAATAAGACCAATCTTACGACCAGCACTTGTACCTCTCTTAACAGTGGAGGCTTTACCAATATGTTGATGGTTACCACCACCGTGAGGATGTTCAACAGGGTTCATAGCAACACCACGCACCTTAGGCCAGCAATTACGCTTAGCCTTATACTTATGGTATGCACGTCCAGCTTTCAGAATAGGCTTGTCAATTCTTCCACCTCCAGCAACAATACCTTAGGAACAAGAAAAAAAGTAGTTTAATAACTTTAATATCCCAGTTTCTTAAACTTGAGATACTAAATAACTATTGACACATTCTTCACATCTAGAAAATAAAAGGATCTTAAGTAAACAAAGTTCCAGAAATGCATTACTTTCGTATTATATAGGTTGTTTCTAAATTGTCATTTTATATTGAAGGAAACTCTCTCTTTACTCCAAATGATGACATTGTGAATGCCTCATAAAATGTTAAAAATATCACCCATCATCATGGAGATGTGTCAATTCACAGAAGCAACCCTGGAGGTTACTTGAATTGGTTCACAACCTTCCACAAACAGGAAGGAACTGTTGCTCTGGGGTTACATATATGATGGATTTCAAATCTCACACTGCAGTCAGTTAATTTACAGCAGAGCTGCATGAAGGCCTCTACCTATTTAGCAGTCATGAAACATATGACTGAAAAATGTATGAACAAAGATTTCAAAATTAGCAGATCAATCTTGTATGAAGTACATGGCTGTTGAATCAGCAATGAAACATTCTCTAATAGAACAGGCTGCAACCTATTCTCAAGATCCTCGAGTCAGTGAGGAAAAACATGTGGCCCTAATAATATATAACAATGCCAGCCCACACATTCACTGAGAATCAGGCGAGATTAGAACATGGGTCATTATACCTGGGTACATGAGAATCCTCACACAATTGTTCAATTACATTATCAGCATCCAAAGGAAACCTCATCTATGAAAGAATAGATCCAGAAGCCAGAGTTGAATACATTGGACAAATCATTACAACACAAACCATTACAGGAAAATTGAGGACTGCAAGCACTGTTAATGGTTAGGATACAATTTTTTTCCCCAGATCACCATATGGGCCACATGTACCCTTGCAATAAGATACCTTGTGATATTAATATTAAGAAGGTAAAGCCGTTACTATGATTGAAATAAGTAAATTAATGTACACAACTAAATTATTTAATCAATGGCAAAGAGAATTTTTTTTGCCTGAACCGGGATTCGAACCCCGAACATTAAGCTATCCGTGCTGATTCATTCCCATCCTCCATTTACCTTACTATCTTGGTCCCACATTCAAATGCAATGAATCATCATTCACAAATACACATTGAATGGCTACTATATTAAGACATGAAGGGACTCCACATAGCTATAGCATTATTTATTTAATTAATATTAAGAAGTAAAGCAGTTACTATGGTTGAAATAAGTAAATAATGTCATCATCATCTGCATTCATGGATTAGGTCTGTTGACCCGTTCCGACTTCAGACATCTCTTTCTAGGTCTGCCCATATCTCGGTGCCTTTAGGTTTGTATTTTGTTATTTGTTTTGGATATCTATCTTCATTCATTCTGTCTATGTGTTGCTTCCATTTTTGTCTATGGATCTATTTTATCAGTTATTCCAAATATTTCAAGTTCCTGTCTTTTTCTGTGTTCTTGATTCTGTCTTCCTTAGTGCACCCTTTAACAGATCTCAAAATTTCATTTCTGCTACCGTTATCCTACTTAGAGCCTGTTTTTTATGTATCCAGGCTTCTGATCCATAGATCAGTACTGGTACCGCAATGTTTTATAAAATTTCAATTGGGTCTCTTTTGTTGTTTTATTATTTAGTGATTGTTTTATCGTACCACATATTCCCTGGAATTTTGCTATTTTATTAGTTATATCATTATCATAATTAAATGAAATGTCACATCCTAGATAATTGAGATTGTTCACCTGTTCTATGATTTTGTTTCCTATTACTATTTTGGATCTGATAATGTACACAACTAAATTATTGTAATCAGTGGTAAAGAGAAATTTTTTTGTATTTGTGAATTCATTGCATTTGAATGTGGGACGAAAAAAGAGTACGGTAAAGGGAGGATTTATGCTTGGATGGAAATGAAGCCTAATTTCTCTTTATCAAATGATTACAAGATTTCTTGTGGTGACACTAGGACTCTCATCCATAGCATTGAGAATTAAGATTACAGCACACTGTACAACAACAATAACTTATTCAGTATTGCTTAGAGCAATACATCCGATGAAAAGAGAACCAAGCCAGTGCTTCAAGTTAATCACATAACTGCAAGTTGTCACAAATGACGTAAGTAAGTGATCCCACTACAGGCCTTAGGATAGTAGAAGGTTAAGACTCCCACCTTTTAAGACAATCAGCACGAGATGCCAGCCAGGTTAACAACCCTGTACGATCGCCACTTTGCCTCCAAAACAATATGGTATTCATTTCAGTTAGAGGCTGAGTCGACCCCAGGTCACGATGCTGTCATCAAGGTTTAGGCCAGCTTAAAAAATCCTAACCCACAAGGACTCAAACCCTTGACATTCTGGTTTGTAGCATATTGTCTCCTGGAAGGTCCTTGGAGTAAGAGGAGGTTCCACCTTTCTAGACAACTGGCAGGAGATGTTAGCCAGTTTATCAGCCCTACATAACTGCTTCCTTTACCTCCAGAATAAGCAACAAATTACTAACACAATCCACATATAGCAAGAAGTAAACACAACTGTCCAGATAATGGGGTTAGTTGTACACTTCCACACAATATTTCTCTTACCATTTAACAATATATTTGAGTACCATAAAATGTAAACGAAGTAGAATTATGTTACCAAACCAATATTCACATATTTTCATTCTCTAGATGTGGAAATAGAAAATGTTGTCTCAAACTTTATATATATTTTTTCCCCCTAAAACAACAAAGAAGTCCTGAGATATCTTTAGTGCTATCTAAATAAAAAGGAAAGTATATGGTTTCCAAAACTTGATATAAAAATAATACATTTTTTACAATTGTCTATATTCTGTAAGTGTCAACATATTTTCTACCACACTAGTAATTCTGAATCACAGTAAATCATTATTAATTTGGATCCCATTAAATTGGATTTTGGTTATCTGGACATGAATCCTAAAATTAAAATTAAACTAATTGCTAACTTTTAATAAAATACATTAAGACAAACTAAGGAAACTGTCCATTTTATTTTTGCACAGAATGTACACAAGGAGTTTCTCAGGATTGCATGGGGGTACCGTTAGTGACGAGATAATTGCTCATCTTTGTGTTACCTGCTTTAGGATTTGGCAATCCTGTCAGAATGTTTAGTTTAACAGTTGCCTATCTCTTCAGCTCATTCATAAGTTTTAAGAAACAAAAAGAGTGCAAAATGCCATATAGTATCAGAGAAACTTTAAGCATAAATAGCTTACAGTGCACAAGAAAACTTTCATCAAAATGTTTGAATACATGCCACTGTTGCATGTATAGAGAATATTGCAAAACAACAATTTTGGATATGAAAAGAAAAATGCCAAACTCATCATTTGCAATTAAATGTGATATAAACGGGGAATGTTCTCAGGTAAAATGAATGCAGTAGTTAACTGAACAATAGAAGACATAGTATGCAAGCAGTATGGATAATTTTATGCAACCATAATGCAGAAAGAGGCGTTGAAATGAAAGCTGTTACCGAATGTCTTGCAAAACAACTTGATATGAATGGATTTTCAGCTAGTTTGGCTGGTTATACAGGGTGGACCGCTCGAATGGACCTAATTTCAATTGCTTGTTACTGGCAAACGGTTGAAGATAGAAACTTAAAACAACGTTCATAGTACAGAAAAACTCACCAAGTTTCGAATCCTGTCGGTAGATGGCACAAAGATACGTTCTCGTTCTTAGATTTAATTGTTTTGTGAAAATGGCGACTCCGCAGATGAAAGCGCAAGCTGTTTTGTGGTATGCGGAGTTTAAATCAATCATTAGAGTTCAAAGGGAGTTCCGCGGGTGTTTAACCGTGATGCTCCAACTGCTAGAAGCATAAAGAAGTGGCGTGATACATTATTAGCTACAGGATCTGTGTTGAAGAAGCATGGTGGTGGTCGCAGAGCATCCGATGAAATGGTAGCAAATGTTCAAGCCGCATTTGAGCGAAGCCCCCGGAAGTCATTAAGAAGAGCTTCGCGGGAACTTCAAATACCAAAATCGACATTACAACGGATTGTCCACAAACGCCTCAAACTGCACGCATATAAAGTGCAGTTAGTGCAACGTCTGGAGCCGAATGACATGCCGAAACGAGTGGAATTCGCCAATACGATGCTGGACCGTCTCGGCGCTGATCCTGACTTCATGACCAAGATTTTCTTCTCGGACGAAGCCACTTTCCATTTGTCAGGCAAGGTAAACCGCATAATGTGCGGATCTGGGGATCGGAGAATCCTCACGCTATTCAAGAGCATGTTCGTGATAGTCCGAAGATGAATGTTTGGTGCAGTTTGTCACATAATAAGGTCATTGGACCGTTTTTCTTCGCCGAGAAAACTGTTCGTGGTACCACATATCTTGACATGCTGGAGCAGTTCTTCTTTCCACAAATTGAACAACTGCAGCCTAACATCGTTTTCCAGCAAGATGGTGCTCCTCCCCACTGGTCCAATGAAGTTCGTACGACTTTGGACAACATTTTCCCTGGCCGTTGGATTGGTAGGGAGGACCAATCGCGTGGCCCCCGAGATCTCCCGATTTAACACCACTGGATTTTCTTTATCTGGGGCTATGTCAAAGATAAGTTTACACCACCCAGTCAAAGACCTTCGTGATCTTCGTGAGCGCATCATAGAGGCTATTGAGAACATTCCAGAAGACATACTCCAATGTACTTGGCAAGAAATTGTTCATCGCTTTGATATCGTCACAGTGACTGCTGGGGCTCATATAGAGATGTGGTGATCTGGATATCAAAACTTGGTGAGTTTTCTGTAATATGAACGTTGTTTTAAGTTTCTATCTTCAACCGTTTGCCAGTAACAAGCAATTGAAATTAGGTCCATTCGAGCGGTCCACCCTGTATAACAGATTTTCACAAGTGTCATAATACTGTAAATAAAAAATGTGGAGAGAATGCTGAAATGTCTGTTGATGACCCATTTAGAAAAATTCTAATGTCCATCATTCAAGAAGGAAGTGTTACATTGTCCCAAGTGTATAATACTGATGAGATGTCTATTTTTGTTGCTTAATTGCAGTTATCTTTTTAATTTTCGATGTAGAAATTGCTCTTCTCCTACCGATAACAATTATAGCAATGTTTTTGATAAACAGGCGAATAAATCTTTATTAAGTTATGTAGATAGGAAATAACACTATGAGGTTTTTTTAATATTTCACTCACCTCATACTTCATAATTCCTAGCAGACCCAGGGTTTCAGAGTTGCGAACGTGACACAGCATTGAGAATGTCACAAATGATGTGAAGAAACCCTGGGTCTGCTAGGAATTATGAAGTATGAGGTGAGTGAAATATTAAAAAATAACAAGAATAAATCTTTGCCTAATTCCTTAAAATAATTCACCAATTAAAGTACCTTGCCCAAGAATATGCAAGCTTCCAAATCCATAAAAAATATGTCTGGACATAACATTAGCAAAGAATGCATTAATGTGTTATTGTGTGCTAATGAAGACGAAAGCCATATTTTAAATAAAGTTATTGTCGTAAAGTAAACAACCAAGGACTATTGAAGAATATAATGTCCACATTGCCTGTGCATTACTGTAATTCTAAAAATGCATGATTTATGGCAGACATCACCTGTGATTGGTTTCACAACCATGCTGTGCATGCAATAAGAAGACACCAAGAAAATAAATCTTAAAGGTGGCATGAAAACCATAATCCTACTGGATAATGCACATACACATCCATATTGTGCAGTGGCGATGTAAGATCAAATGCGTATTCTTCCCACCAACACAACTTCTCTAATATAAGTGATGGACCAAGGCTGTATCTATATTGCAAAGTTATATAAAGAAATAAATTCTGCCTGCCTCTGTGAAGATAAACAAGTAGAAAAAGTTCCAAAATATAAAATAAGAAATTGTGGAAAGGTGTAAACAATGCAAGTGACTGCAGTAATGAATCTGAAGCTGAGGATACGGATTTCGGAATGACAAAAATGAAATTAAGTGGCAATAAGCAGCATATGAACTGTGTAATAGACTTTGTTAAGAAAGTGACAATAAAGAGATTTTTCCACATACTACAAAGACCCTATTGTGAAAGATGTTTTAAGTTACAAAAGAAAATTATAATTTTCTTCAAATCAAACAAATGAAGAATGTGTAATTAAAATCAGATAGATCTACTATATTGTATGTTACAATAAAATTACATACTGTATAATTTTATTCCCCTCCATGGTATCTTTACCTTCTTGCAGTGGAGTGGCTTGCATGCTTAAATGATCTTGAAAGCTATGCCAGCATTAGCATTGCTGTCGAAATGTGATAAAACAGATGGGAAAAGTACCTTGGTCGAAAGAAAGATAATCTTTCACTGTAAAAATACAACCATAAAAAATGTGGATATGGACTCCACATGAGAAAAATTTTGGTAAGGGAAGTATGGAGAAAACTTACATCCTTGCAGTCATGAACTTTAAGAGTTTGATAGTGCCAGTAAGTTAGTTTATAATTTTATTCATGAAAATTTATTCCACTTCATCCAGACAAGACTCAAACCCAATTGGCTCTGATTAACAAGCTTTTACTGTATTAAACACAGTGCATTAAAAAAGTCATGTTCCAGTAGTTTATTCAATTTAATTACCAAAACATTTACTTTACTATGTTTTGTAAACAATAGGCATCTTTCACATTTTTTAAAACTAATACTTATTAACATTTCATTCTGAAAAAAAAAAAAGTATTCTGCATTCATAATCCAAAAGAATAATCAGTATCAACAATACTACATGCCATCTGAACATGTGATCTGCAGAGGGCCTCTGAAAAAACATACATTTATATATACATAGAAATATACTTACCAACCATGGCTCTGTTATTTGAAGGCATAACTTTCTTTGCACCAGAAGGCAATTTAACACGAGTTTTCTTTGTATCAGGATTGTGTGCAATTACAGTGGCATAGTTTCCTGAAGCACGTGCTAATCTACCACGGTCCCCTGTCTTTCTTCAAGATTACAAACAATTGTTCCTTCTGGCATGGTACCTACAGGCATTACATTGCCTATCTGCAAATTAGCTGTAATAAAAATCCAATTCTGTATTAATTCAATACTATATAAAGGTACTATAAAATGAACTAACATTGATAATAGTGACACTCAGAAAGAGCCTCTATGGATCTTCACAAACCTCAGTTATAGGTTAATTTAGAAATCATCATTATGTCACACAATGTAAGGAATGTCCTATATTGTTTTTGAAACTTTATTTTCCATCTCCCCATGAATCAAGACATCAAGGATACATACTAAATTTGTAACAAAAGGGCTATGATGAATACTATTTTTATATTTTAGATACATGAAACTTTTATTGTTATTGAACAGCCTAAGGCATATTAGTATATAATAAAATTCACAATTAACATATCAGTGGCAAAATAATTAAAAATACCTTTCTTTCCACAGTACACAAATTGGCCAGTATACATTCCCTCTGGTGCAATAAAAAGCTCTTTTCGAGTTTTGAAGCGATATGGGTCACGGAAGTGAACCACAGCTAATGGAGCTCCACGACCTGGATCGTGGATAATGTCCTGTAAAAATGTAAGAATTGATGTATTGTTTCAGATTGATTAACACAACTTCAAGCAAATGTTTAAAAGTTAGGAGTAATAATTCTGGGAATAAAAGGCTGTCATTAATATTTAAAGGAAGTGACACTATGAGGTTTATTTTAATTAATAGGGTTAAATTCATCACATAATGGTAGATTTTTTGATGACTAGTTTCTATAAATCTTCATATCGAAACCAGTCTTTGATAAATCTACAATTATGACATCAGGAATTAAATTGGTTGTTCAGTATGATTTTGGAAAAGAAGCTCTTTCAAATTAATGGAGAGAATCTACAAGAAATAAGATTAAAACTGATTGCAACAACTACAGGGACTTCTCATTAATTTCAATTTCATAACAAAATTCTGACATATATTAGTATTTAGATTTACACCCTATATTGATGATGTAGTAGGTGATCATCAATGTGGTTTTAGAAGAAATAGATCTACAATATATCAGATTTTAAGTGTATTAGAAAAGAAATGGAAATATTATGGTACTGCGCATCAATATAATGTTGACTTCAAAAAGGTATACCAATCCAATTAAGAGAGAGGAGCTGTATAGTATTTGCTGGAATTCGGAATTCCTAAATAGTTATTTAAGTGCCTAAATAGCACAAAAAGTAGGGTGCATGTAAGAAAACAATTTTCAGATACAATTGAAATTCACAATGGATCATAGCAAGGAGATGCACTATCTCCTCTACTATTTAATTTGCACTAGAGCATGCCATCAAAGCTTTAGAAGATTAAGAAAGCTTACAACTCAATGGTATTAATAGCTGATTATTTATGCTGAAGATATATAATTATTAGGCAATAGCAAGGAGATACTAAGGGCCAACACACACTCTCTTAAGAAATTGGGGCTGGAAGGAAACATCAATAAATCTAGATATATGGTCACATGTAGAAATACATTATGTAGTGCAAATAGACAGTTAATGATAAATGAGGAAAATTTAGAAGTGGCTGAATTCAAATACCTAGCAACTATAATAAAAAATCAGGAATGAAGTGCAAAAAGAAATTAAACATAGGCTCAATTCTGGAAAAGCATGCTATTAGGCATTACAGTAATTCTTATCGCATAATCATATGACTATACACAATAAAACATACAGCCTAAAGGTGGAATTCCTTAGATGCTACTCTAATGGCAAGAAGCATACAAGAATCGCAGACTACATTGTATGAGATCTTGGAAAGTGATTTACACCATGTGGGCAATTTTGAACGTGAAAGGACTTGCATTAACGTTGACCAATCACAATACATACCTGCCATTTGATTTTCAGGGTCCACAGTTCCTGCATTGACATGGTTCTTGGCAGATTTTAATTCAGTTTGAAAAATTCCAGTTTGTACAAACTGTAAGTAGTGCCAACTACACTACATATCTCAGTCCTGCTCCTAATTAAAAGTATTTTTGTCCTTTATTTAACCTTCTACATAAGACTGAGCTCAAATTTTATATGGTAAATGTAATGGGAGTTATGAATGCTTATGTATGTCAATTTATTCATTTTTTCTAATAATTGAATGGCAATGACAAAATACAGATTTAAAAATATCTTAAAAGCACACATGATTAAAACATTTCTATAAATATGAGTTCAAAAATGTGCCCAGTCCGACATAAGAGAGTCATATTTTAATAATCTCTCAACACTCAGGCCTCTGATACCATGATTTCATGCTTGATTTGCTGTAAATCTATAACATACGACATTAATTTGCTTTCTAAAGGAAGCACTCAAGATTTTTACATTCTAAAACACATTTACGCTGGCTGGATTTCAACTTCAGAACCAGAGGTCAGCATGGTAATCACTAATCCAGCAGGCCCAATACTATTTAGCTAAGATCAGATTTTAAGTTATTTCCATTAAATCCTTATGGAGGGAATACAAGTGAAACTTCTGATTACAAGAATTTGTGTAGTTAATGAATAACACTTTTCAATTCTCTAAATCACGTCTTTCTCAAAATGTCACTTTTATTCTATCAGACTCATTTTCTAACAAAAAAACAACTTTTTTACTGTATCTCCCACATCCTAAGGTAAAAATTTAAATTAATACTATAAATACCTTTGGCTTATGGGGAGAGTTAATATTGCACAATACTGACTGCTATACAAGCATATTTCATGCCTGAAGCTGATCCAAGACTGTGCGCATAAAAAATTGCAATATTTAATCTCTATTTCACTGTATAAATAATGGATCCACAGCAAAGAAAAAGAAAACAAACATGAAATATAACCATGATGAAAGTGTCTAAATAGCACAAAAAAGTGGGGTGCACATAAGAAAGCAGTTTCCAGATACTTCTGAAATTCAATGGGTTATAGCACGGAGATGCATTATCTCATCTATTTAATTTGTACTAGAGCATGCCAGCAAAGCTTTAGAAGGTGAAAGAGAGAGCGTGCAGCTCAATGGTATTAATAAGCTGTTATTTTGTGCTGAAGATATATTATTATTAAGCAATAGCGAGGAGATTCTAAGGGCCAACATGCACACTCTAAGAAATTGGGGCTAGAAGGAAACATCAATGAATCTAAATATGTCACACATAGAAATACATTATATAATGAAAATTGACAGTTAATAATAAACAGGAAATTTTGAAGAAATAGCTAGATTCAAATACTAGGGACTACAATAAAAGCCAGGAATGAGGTTACAAAGAAATTAAACATAAGCTCAATTCTGGAAGTGATTGCTATTTGCATTACAGGGATTGTCATCTAATCGTATGAATATACACAATACAACATACAGTCTAAAGGTGGAATTCTTTACATGCTACTCTAATGGCAGACTACAGTGTATGAGATCTTGGAAAGTAATTGACATCTCATGGGCAATTGTGCAGGTGAAAGGGCTCAATTCTCTAAATCACGTCTTAAAAAAAAAGGCTTTCTCAAAATGTTACTTTTTATTCTATCAGACTCATTTTCTAACCAAAAACACAACTTTTTTTTTACTGTATCTCCCACATCCTAAGGTAAAAATTTAAATTAATACTATAAATACCTTTGGCTTATGGGGAGAGTTAATATTGCACAATACTGACTGCTAAACAAGCATATTTCATGCCCGAGAGCTGATCCAAGACTGTGCGCATAAAAAATTGTACTATTTAATCTCTATTTCTTCTTCTTCCTTCCAAGTATTTAGGCCAAGGCCTGTTACGATCCTATAGAAAATTTTCCCTCCAGCGTTTCATAGGACGGCCCAGTGATCTTCATCCTCTTGGTATATAATTATAAACAGCTTTGGGAATCCGATTTGAACTCATTCTTTCAAGATGGTGTTTCCAATTTAGTTGGTACTGTTTAATATATTCCAAAATTGGCGTAGTCTTCAATTCTTTTAAGATATCGGTGTTCCTTTTCCGATCCCAACTGGTGTAACCCGCTGTTCTGCGCATGAATCTCATTTCACAAGCCGTTATTTCTGCTTTCATGTTGTTTTTTTAGTGTCCATGCTTCACTACCATAGGTCAACACTGGTCTAGCCAAAGTGTTATATAAACGTAATCTGGTGTTTTTTTGTACAAGGGATGGTTTCATAACTTGATTAATAATTTCCTAAACTTTTATTATAACTAGTAACTTTTTCAGGGATATCCTTTTCATCCCAGATAGAGAGATAATATCCAAGATATTTAAATTGATTAGATCTCTCTAAAATTTTATTCTGGAGACAGATTTTATGTTGTATGGGGTCCTTCCCATGAAATGCCATAATTTTAGTTTTGTTAATTGATATTTCCATATTAAATTTGGCACCTATTTTTTGTAAATTATAAATTGATCGTTGCAACACCATTTTTGGAAAGTGCCAGAAGAGCAAAATCGTCTGCAAAAGAATAGCATCGAGTTTGAGGTTCCTGTTTGATGGGTATATATCCTCGTTGTGTTTTTTCCTCCTCCATTCATTTATTAATTTATTCATGTATATAATGACAAGACACCGGTGAAAGTCCACATCCCTGTCTTACTCCAGTGTTTGATCTTTTCCCAAGAAGATAATTTGCCATCTTGTTTAACAGAGATTTCATTATCTTTATAGATGTTGAAGATATTAGTAATATATTGTTGTGGAACGTTATCATCAGCTAAAATTTTGTAGTAATATATTTCTGTCTACTTTATCAAAAGCCTTTATGAAGTCAACGAAGGCGATATGAGTTTCTATATTGAATTCCTTGTGCTTTTCTAATAGTAGTTTTAGAGTAAAGAATCCATCTGTACAAGATCTACCCTTTCTGAATCCATTCTGCTCTTCTCCAATTATATTTTCATAAATTTTCCTCAATTTATTCTTAACTATATTAGCATAAATTTTATATCCAGAGTTCAACAAGCTAATTCCACGATAGTTATCTTTGAATCTCTATTTCACTGTATAAATATATGGATCCACAGCAAAGAATAAAGAAACAAACGTGAAATGTAACATGATGAAAGTGTCTAAATAGCACAAAAAAGTGGGGTGCACATAAGAAAGCAGTTTCCAGATACTTCTGAAATTCAATGGGTTATAGCACGGAGATGCATTATCTCCTCTACTATTTAATTTGTACTAGAGCATGCCAGCAAAGCTTTAGAAGGTGAAGAGAGCGTACAGCTCAATGGTATTAATAAGCTGTTAATTTATGCTGAAGATATATTATTATTAGACAATAGCAAGGAGATTCTAAGGGCCTACATGCACACTCTAAGAAATTTGGGGCTAGAAGGAAACATCAATGAAATCTAAATATGTCACACACAGAAATACATTATATATGAAAATTGACAGTTAATGAATAAACAGGAAATTTTGAAGAAATAGCTAGATTCAAATACTTAGGGACTACAATAAAAGCCAGGAATGAGGTCACAAAGAAATTAAACATAAGCTCAATTCTGGAAGTGAATGCTTATTTGCATTACAGGGACTCTTGTCATCTAATCGTATGACTATACACAATACAACATACAGTCTAAAGGTGGAATTCTTTACATGCTACTCTAATGGCAGACTACAGTGTATGAGATCTTGGAAAGTAATTGACATCTCGTGGGCAATTGTGTGCAGGTGAAAAGGGCTTGCATTAATATTAACCAATCACAATTCATACTTGTCATTTAATTTTCGGGGTCCACAGTCCTGCATTGACAGGGTTCTTGGTGGAATTATAATTCAGTTTGAAAAATTCCAGTTTGTGCAAACTGAAGTATAGACTTAGTGCCAACTACACTACATATCTCACCTCCTCCTAAATTAAAAGTAGTTTTTCCTTTTATAAATAAAAAGGCTGGAAGGAAACACCAATAAACTTCTAAACAAGACTGAACTTGATTTCATATGATACATGCATGGGAGTAATGGATGTTTGTTTATATTTATGTCAATGTGTGCAATTTTTTCAATAATTGAATTGGTAATAACATAATACATATTTAAACATATCTTAATTTTATAAGAATAGTGCAAATAGAAATCCAAACTATAACCTTCCACTGATAACACAAAACTTTGTTTTAGGAGCCTTGTACTTCATGCTTGATTTGCCATAAACTGTAACATAGGATAGCTTAATTTGCTTTCTAAAAGAAGCACACTAGAATTTTCACATTCTGAAAAAACACATTTACTCTGGCTGGGTTTCAACCTCAGAACCAGAGATTGCAAGATAATCACTAAGCCACCAGGCCAGCACCCATTTACTAAGATCAGATTTTAAGTTAGCTCCATTAAAATCCTCTGATTACAACAATCTGTGTAATTAATGAACATCATTTTCAATTCTCCGAATCATGTCTTTGAAAAAAGCTGTCTCAAAATGTCACTTTTATTTTATCACTACATTTTCTAAAAAAAAAAAATTTTTTTTACTGTATCTCCCCACATCCTAAGGTAAAAATTTAAATTAATACTATAATAAATCCTTTGGCTTATGGGGAGAGTTAATATTTGCACAGTACTGACTGCTACACAAGCATATTTCATGCTCGAAGCTGATCCAAGACTGGGCGAATAAAAAAAAAGCAAAAATAATAATACCAATTAATCCCTATTTCACTGTATAAAAATATGGATCCAAGGCAAAGACATAAAAAAATTACAAACATTAAATATACAATGACGAATAATGCTTTTCATTCTCAAGAATAAGGTTAATAATTCTGTTTTGAAAGAATAGTTCACTTGCAAACTACATACATTTAATTAGCCAAAAACTATGGCCATAGTGGTTGGTAAATTAAATGTTTTGTTAACACACACGATGATAAAACATTTAATCAACCATAATTAAATGTACAGAATAAAATATCTTCAACAATTTTTATATTATTTTTTACATTACTTTTCAGTTAGTAAGATACACAAAAATGAAGCTATACAAAGTAATGTTAAAATCCCATTAAAATTCTTCTCGAATAAGTCGCTAGAATGTGTGCAGAATAATATAATTACCAGAAGTTTCATAAGCCATACACACACGCGCACTATGAATTCTATAGAACTTGGAAAAAATTCATTGGTTATGGGCGTAGCAATATAGAATGTAACTCAGGGGTTCTATGCCACCATGTCACCTATATACATTTAAATAAAAAAAGGAAAAACACACAAATTATTGTTGTAGTATGTGAATAATTACCTGAGAGAAATGTTATTTTTCCCCCCCACCGAAAAAATGTGACAAATGCCATAAAATAAAGTTAGAAGTTGAGCAAAATGGGCTGAGGTTCACAACCGACACAATTTTTCATCTAACATCCTTATGCCCAATGATGCACTAAACACTTTGCAATCATTAATAATAACGTTTGGCCCATTTTAAACATTTTGGAACATGCTTACAATTTATAAATTACGTGAATATTGTGCACCGAGTTCCAGACGCGGAAATGCTTCAGGTACAACTGCTAGGTGGCTCTCAAATCAGAGTTACCAATGGTTGAAAATAATATTCCAAACCGTATTTCAGAAATTAACTTAATTTTGTTAGATCCGATAGGACAAGTTGAGTGTATGTAACAATTAGTTTATTAAATTTTTATAAATCAACCAAGAAGTTGTGCACACGGGGTCTAGAGAACGTGGAAATGCTATCATGGGCTGTTGTAGGGATCATAGTTAGCAAAAAAATTTTTAATTTAATATCTTATTCCACTGATGCACTAAACACTTTTAAAACATTTTGCAACCTTAAAAACACATTTTAAACATCCTTCCAATGTTGCAAAGCAACAATCTTTTTTTATATTTATAGATATGTAAAATCCAAACATGGTCGTGCTACATTGCTTACTTGCCTACTCTACTATTTCCCTCCTCTTCCTATGTTGTTAAAACCAGCGATCGACACCATCAACAACCCAAAATACTCCAGATGTTGCCAACATCATTTTCCACGTTCCCTGGATTTCACCTAGTGTTAGAGTAATTGATTTGTGTTACAGTAATTGATTTAGGCTTGGTTAGCTTTTTAGGTTCCTTGCTTATTTAAATGTGATTCCACGTTCCCTGGATTTCACCTACATTAGAATAATTGATTTGAGGGATATGCTATCATTCGGGTCGCACAAAAATTTTTCTAAGTTCTATAGAATCGCAGTTGCACATGCGCTAGTGCTCCAATTATCCCAGGTAGATATAAATGCAACCTCCAGCAGTTGGCGGGTTATCTGTATGAGAAAATCAGTATGACCAACAGTGGACACAATAATCCCAGATGAAGCCACAAATGTTCAACGTCACCTTCCCTGTCCATTCCAGTTTTACGAACTCAACTTTGCAGCAGGTGAAGTGTGTTGCCGGTTTGTAAAATTAGAAGTGTAAAGTGTGTTCCTGGTTATAAAACGAAATTCATGTAACAATGCCCTAGATTCATCAGCCTGGATAGATTTTAGCCGTAAACCCAGATCTATTTAAATCGTAAAGAATGTATTAAATTCCTGTTCGATGAAGGTGTCTTTTAAGGAACAAGAATGGAGTGCCCTGAATGCAATGCTCGCCTCACTCCGGTAAATAGGCCGGAGCAAGTTTATACCAATATTCAATTGTAGAAGAGGACACACCGGAATTCTTCCAGTCGGTCACGAAAGGAACTTGGTTCGAGAAATGCAAAATGCATCTTTTCCAAGTTATTAGCTTAGTTCATTCATTTGCGCATAAATTACGTATAATCAGACAATTATGCATTGTTCGATCGGGAACAGAAGCGTATCTCCACGCACAGTAGCTGATTTGGGATGTGGTCGGTTTATGTCTCCTTCACATTTCTACACTTATATTCTTATGCCACTGATGCACTAAACACTGTAAATGCGTTTTGTACGGTTTTTAAACATTTGCAATGATCTTCAAGCTTTCTTCACCAATAGTTTATATTTACGTAAAACCATGATCGTGGATACATTAATCCTTGCTACTTTCCCATGTTGTTCCAACGTTGCCACCATTTGAAAATAATTTAAAACTATATTTAGTGTTAGTGGTACGTTAAAAAATTAGTTTATAGTTCATCAATAGTTACATATGTAAATTGCTTTGTTTCACGTTAGGAAATGGCAAGTTGGTTTACGTCCATTTTTAAGCGTTTGGGAAGAAATATACATGCATGTACATTGTTTTCTTTCTTAGTTAGAAAGTGGCAAGCTAGTTTAACGTCCATTTTTTT
Source organism: Diploptera punctata (assembly GCA_030220185.1). Classification (NCBI taxonomy): domain Eukaryota; kingdom Metazoa; phylum Arthropoda; class Insecta; order Blattodea; family Blaberidae; genus Diploptera; species Diploptera punctata. Next base: position 8,689 of record JASPKZ010006156.1, on the reverse strand, counting down.
TTTGCATTTGGAAAGTTATATTCCCCAAAGTTCGGTAACGAAGACTACCGGAGTAGTCTATATGGGTTACTGGGGTGGTTTTGCCGCCCACTTAACAGTAAACAATTAGCAAAATTTTGTGGATCCTTTCACAAATTGCTCACACGAATAACATAGAGTCCTTTTGGCGGACGCGACTACGCAGCACAATATCTAGGGGGAGGGATCAAACGCGATGTGATGGGCATACATATCGCGGAAATATTTATGGCACTTCAAACTGTAAAAAATCATAATGCGGATCCTTTCCAAGAACTCATTGAAGATATTAGACGTGGTTACCGTATAGTTTAGTTTCATTTTAGTTAATATGTTATAAGTTATTTAATAAGTTTAATTTTAGTTAATATGTTCTAATTTTTTAAAGATATAACTTGTTATGTTTTATAAAAATAAATTTATTGTGGTGTGGTTTTTAATATCATTATATTGTAACATGTAACCATTCAAACAATGTCCAACATCTGGTGTATTTTGTGTTGTTGGTGGTGGGCAACGCTGCGGGTGGAAACATAGGAAGTGGAGGGAAAAAAGACATGGAGTAGGAAGTAAGCAATGTAGCACGACCGTGTTTTACGCAAATATATAAATATGAAAAAAAAACTCGGAATATTGGAAGATGTTTAAAATGTGTTAAACGTGTTTAAAAAGTGTTAGACTTGCTTTCCTTCGGGTCGCACGAAAATTTTTCTAAGGTTCTATAGAATCAGCAGTGCAGGCATGCACTAGTGCTCAAATTATCCCAGGTAGATAAATGCAAACCTCCAGGCAGTTGGCGGTTACATATATGTGAAATCAGTATGACCAACATTGACACAACAAAATTCCCAGAACTTGTCTAAAAAATGTCTAATTTTATTTTACGTATCAAATCACTTTTTAAAAAGCAAGGAACCTAAAAGCTAACCAAACCTAAATCAATTACTGTAAACACAAATCAATTACTCTAACGTAGGTGAAATCCAGGGAATGTGGAATCACATTTAAAAAGCAAGTTCAGGTTGTTGATGGTGGCAACGTTGGAAACACCATAGGAGTGGAGGGAAAATAACAACAGAGTAGGAACGTAAGCAATGTAGCACGACCGTGTTTTACGCAAATATATAAATATGAAAAAAAAAAAACACTCGCAACATTGGAAGATGTTTAAAATGTATTTAAAAGTGTTGCCAAAATGTTTTAAACGTTTTGGTTTAGTTGCATCAGTGGAATAAGATATTAAATTGGAAAATTTTTGCGACCTGAAGGAAAAGCCACAGCCAAAGTGTTTAGTGCATCAGTGGAATAAGATATTAAATTGACAAATGTTTGCGACCTGAAGTGTACAACCAGTCCGCACTTGAGTTACGATATTTGATTTAGGTTTGGTTAACTGCTTTTAGGTTCCACAAGCTTTTTAAATGTGATTTGATACGTAAAATAAAATTACCTCTTCATATTCTGGTATTCTATGAAAAATTCAAAATATCGGGACGGTTACCACGGTAAAATCATATTTCCACTAGTTCATTTCGTGTCAATTATAACTTTTTAAGACAAGTTCTGGGAATGTTGTGTCAATGTTGGTCATACTGATTTCTTCATACATATACCGCCAACTGCTGGAGGTTGCATTTATCTACCTGTGATAATTGGAGCACTAGCGCATGCGCACTGCGATTCTATAGAACTTAGAAAAAATTTTCGTGCGACCCCACAGTGTAGCATATCCCCAAAAACAAATCTCTTAGTCATTACCATGGATTCATAACACAATTTTGTGAATTTTCTGTGATTTTGAAAGTTATGGACACAATCAGTATTTGCAAAAACCGGAGCCGTTTTTTCAGACTGTTGTGCAATATACCATAAAAAGTCACTTGTTCTTAAATCGAACATTCACTGGTGGCACAGAACAGCCTGTAACTCAAAGTGATTCTTAAATGTAAAATCATACTAAACATTTTTACCTTTACTACTCCTTTTGATATAACCATGTCTCTCGGCGTAGTCAAGAGCGCGAAGCTTCGGAGCACCTTTCCTATGTTTTGTATGGGATCTAAAAACACTTCCAGCTCCTTTTCTTTGAGCTCGATAACGCGCGGCCCATTTTCAATCTGAAAGTCCGAAAAACAATAACCCTTATCAAACACATGGTGTATGAAGTCATATTATTAAACTTCCATAATCACCCAAAATTAATAAAACGTTAGTAGTAAAAGCAACAACACATAGATAAATAATCATTCACACAAACAATTAATTACTTTTATTTCCAGGATGATTCAAAATAGAACAGATAAATTGAGATTTACTTTCTACTATTTCCTACATACTTACTCTTACGCGAACCACGTATTTAGAAGAATAAATTGCATTTATTGCCAACTGTCCACAAATATCGTCTCTCAAAGATGTACCAACCAGAGATAACTCAACCATAGAGAACCGAACTTTTTCTACGACACCAACTTTCTAAAGTCTTAATACCAATGCGCACGTATATCTAAAAGAAACGCGCACAAGTTGAGCATGAATCTAACTAAAGTTATGCTACGGTTTATTATACAGCGTGTCGCGCCCGACGTGACGCGAATTCGCGTTTCGCTCGGCGTGATGCTGGTTCCACATGGAGCGCATACGCTACAGCGCATATGTTTATGGAATTGTCGCCAGATGGCACCACATATATGGAAATCAAAATGACCAACGTTCATAATAAATTTCCAAATGTGTTTACAAAAACTAATGTATACAAACCTGTCCCTGCATAACCTAATAAAATAAATTACTTACATATTATTTAGTAAACTGTAAACTAATCTGATGTACACTAACTGGCCCATCGGAATCTAACAAAATTAAGTGATTGAATATTTATTTCTTAAAATATGGTTTGGATTAAATGCAAAATGTTGGTAATTCACACATATGTCCTGCCATCCTGGTGGATTTAATTTTATGAGCTTTCACGTATCCAACTTCCAATTCTAATAAAGACTTTGAAAATAATTGAGAGGAAAGTCCCATAATTTGTTGTACATTGATAAACATATAAAATTCTTCATAAAAAAAGTTTCAAGTGTCGTTGCAAAACGATTAAAATAGTTCGAAATATTAGTAAAGACAGAAAAAGTACCTAGAGCAACAGCAATCATATGAATGTTGTATAGAAAATCATAGAATAAATTTATTCTTTAGTTTCTTAAATAAACATATGGTTGATGAATATACCAAATTTTAGAATACTTCAGATTTTCGCCTGAGCAGTTTTATATCAGGTTTTGAATTTAATAGAAAGACGAAATTTATGCACATCCATAATATCGCCGAGATACAATATTTACAGCTTTTATTTATCTTTTGACCTCTCTTGGACTTAGTTCAAGTCACAATAATTTTTTTCTGTACATCTCTGTACTCCTTCATGCTCATATTGTAAAAAAACATGTATAGATCTCGATGATTTGCAACAAAACTGTTCTAACACTTTCGGTTCGCGTTAAAATTGGAAAGTTATAAAACAAGTACTGTATTTCCGACATTTTGTTAACAAATCTTAGTTTGTTTTTAGCAATTACACCAATGAGTATGGGTAATATCTTCTATATATTCTTTGTTTTGCGCTGGCAAATTGCGTCTTGGATTCAAGAGATTCCACAACACACGACGCGACATGTCCAGCGCAAATTTTTTTTTGCGCCAGCAATTTGCGTTGTAGATAAACCACCCCTCCATTTAAATACATGGGGAGCAATTTTGGCGCTGGCGCGTTGGCGTCGTAGATAAACCACAGCATTAATGTCTTCTACATAGCACACCACTGTTCACAGTGTCGTTAGTCTGTGCAGGTCGCAATTATTGATTTGGGTAGTCTTTTACATGATGTAATGTGGTAACGGTCACCACGGTAGTTCACAAAGTTCACACACACATGTTGAGTTAGGGTCGTGGGTAGGTCTTCAAGATTTACATACTTTGTGGTGGTATCCATGCGTTGCCAGGGAATTTTACAAAGTGGCGTAGGTCTTGGTTGGTTTCCATCCATGTCCCTATTTACCATTGCTTCTGTGAGAATAAAATTCGGGCCCAGATCTCTAACTGATTTCTGGTCTTCTTATATCCATTAGAGCTTTTCTCCCATGTTCTCCGTAATGGTAAGTTCAAATTTGGTCCTCAGGATCTTCTATTAGGAAGGTCTCTCTGGCAAGTTCGTATACGAGTCGTGATCGGGTGTGTTTGGATAATCCCAGTGCTGATTTCAGGAACCGGGCTTTAACGGCCTCTGTTGTTTTATAGGTTTTTATTCCTAGTTTTTCCCAGATTTGTTCTATACCCGGTATGTTAAAAATGGGTATGATCTTGGCGTCGAAGAAGATTCATGGCGATTTTTAGGGATAATTTTGATATTGACCTTATCTCAAGGATTGCCATTTGTGGCTGCTGTTGTTCTTGCTTTCATGTGGATCCTGAAAGATTTCATTGGTCTTTGGAGGGTCACGCCCAGGTTTTGAAGAAGTTAATGTTTTGAGGGGGATTCATTCTTATATATTATTCTGTCTTGTGGATTCTCTCTTCCACCTTTCCTGATAGTTCATTTAAACTGTTTCTTTGGATTGATCTGGAAGTTTATTTTCGTCGGCCCATGTTTCTAGCGCGTTAATCGCGTTTTGGAGGTCCTTTTTGTCTGGTGATCCAATGGCCATATCGTCCGCGTACATATATTAATTTTATGTGCTTGTTTTTCCTTTATTTTGTCGGTTAAATCATGCGTCGCACGTTAAATAGTAGTGGGCTGAGTGGGTCTCCCTGTAGTACCCCCGTTTGTTAGCTTGACTTCCTTGGAGATAGATACATTGTCAGAGATATGTATTGTATTGCTCTCTAACATGTTGTGGATCAGGACTGCTAGTTGTTTTCTGTCTGTTAGGGCTTCTAATTTTTGCTGAGATATATTTCTGTCTAGTGGTATCAAAACGCTTTTCGAGTATCTACAAATATTACGTGGAATTTTTCCTTGTGGGAATCTTAGATGGTTTTCGATGTCTTCAATAAGGATCCGAACTGCTTGAAGGGTGTTTCTTCTCTTTCCGAAACCGCAACTGCTCTTCTGGGAGTTTTGCAGTCAAATTCATTTGTTAGGCCTGCTTGTTATCACTCTCGAGAGGAACTTTTAGGAAGTTGTTCTCCAGCGCTATGCCTCTGTAAGAGTTGGGATCGGTCCTTTCTCCGTCCCCTTTATACAGGATTCTGATGGTTGAAGTTTTCCATCTGTTTGGGATGGTGCCTGTTTTGATACAACGTTTTATCAGCTTAGTGAGTGTTGGTAGTATAAACCTCTACGGAAGCTTTAAGGTTGTTCATTGTAGATTCCGCCTGGTCCTGATGCTTTGTTATTTTTTCAGATTTTTTAAGGTTTGTTGGACCTCCTTTCGGGTGAAAAAGTTGAGGTTTGAGTCTGGTAACTCTGGGGTTTTTGGCCCATAATGCTGCATTCTTGTTCTCTCTATGTTAAGAATCTTGAGGAAGTGTTTTTCCCAGGTTTCCATGCTTATTTTTCCTGCTGTGCGTGTGTTCTTCTGGGGTTTTAATGCAATGAAGGGTTCTGATCTCTGCTTCTCCTTTCGATTAATTTTGTGGCGTCTGCTTCCATATATTCTTTCCGTTTTTGTTTTATTTAAGGCTTTGTATTTTTTCCTTGCCTTGTTATATCGGTCCAAGGTTTTTTCTGCTGTGTTGGATGTCCGTGTTTAAGTTTAGGATATTGTAGGACTTTTCTTCTTTCCTCAAAACATTTCGTGTGCGAAAAAACCATTCCTCCTGGCTTTACGTTTTTTGGTTCTGGGGATGATTGCTGTCTTGATAATATTTTCTAGCGCTGGTCGTCTGCCGCTTCGATGTCTCCTTCCTCTATAGTGTGTTCTACGCTTCAGCAACTGCCTTTTGTGTCTTTCTTTTATTTGAAGTTATGATAATTTTTCGTGAGGCCGTTTTTCCGTTGCAGGTATTGTTTTAATTCTAGGTATTCTAGTGAGAAGCTTGGCTGTTATATGGCAGTGTTTCTTTAACAGAGCTTCGTCCCGAAGTGTAGCATCTTTTATGAGAAACTAGTTTGTATTTTTTAGCCCTTGAAGATATATCAGGTCGATGTTACTCTGCTGCCGTTGTGTGAATAGTAGGTCCCGGTCCTTTGATTGGTTGACGAGTTCGAATCCTTCCCTCCGCCATCGTTTGTAGGAGCTCTTTGGCTTCTGGTGGTGTGTGTTATATCTATTCTACAATTTAATCTCGCGGCGATTATGATGTTGGATCCTTTTGTTGTCAGAATTTAATGCTGTTAATAATGTTGCTATGATGTCTTCAATTGGTGTTAGGGGTCCAATGTATAAACCCTATCAGGTTAACTTTTTTCTGTTTGTGATTATTAACGTGTCGTCTTCTCGGTGTATGCTTTTAACTTTTCCTATTTTTGGTCTAGATGTAGTCATTGAAATTCCTTTCATTTGTCGACCTCTTGTTCTTGTGTTGCTGGGATGTGTTCCGAGTAGAATCACTGGGAGTTCTATGGGTTCTGTGGTGAAGGTTTCTGTTAATATTAAGAGGCATCTTGTTTGTTTGAGAAGGTCGGTGTTGGTGAGTTGAAGGGTGCTTTTTAAACCTTTCTACATCCACACAGTAGTATTTTAATGGTAAGTTAGTAGTTCTTGGTTCCTTGATATTTTGAGCGTTCCTTTTTCTCGTTTTTCCAGTCCATCCGTGTTTTGGTTTGTACACTCAGAGGCTTGCAACCTTCTGATCTGTCTCTGCGAAAAATATTTTTCTTTCACTAAGACTCCAGTTGGCCAGGCCTCGACTTTGTTTTAAAGACTTCTAGCGATTCATATGGGATTCCAATTTTGAACGGTTTTAGTCGCCCTCGGATATTTTAGTTCTTCACATTCGACATTCCCATTTATTCCCTTGTTATGTGTATATGTTTCCAATTTATTTTCCGTGGTGGATTAATGGAGTCCTGCCTACATAGAGCCAGGCCATATGTTGTCCTGCTCTCAATTCCGTAGATTCGGTCATATTTCCGATGATTTGTGGTCTCCTTCTTTCTTCTGCTTCTTTCTTTCCGTGACTGGGTCTTCGGTTGTGTTTTCCCCCCGTTTGTTGTGGATTGTGGCGTTCCCACTTCTGTGTATCCTATTTCCAATGCGCCTTCCCGTTTTTCTTCTACTGCTTGCTCTTCATTGTTATCATTTTTCGTTTGCTTTATGACTGGATGCTCGATTCTGCAGGGAGTGCATTCATAATTTCGGATTGTTGTAGCTGAGTTTCAAGGAGCAATTGTCATCTTTTGATTTAGAGTTTCGCTGGATGTGATCCATTTTCTTGTTTTTAATTCCTCGCATGTTTGCTTCAGTTCATTCTGCACAATAGTTTTTTGGGTTTTGTGGATTTTTTTCTTTTTTTCCGCAATTTCTGTTTTGCATTCTGTGCATAGCCAGGTCAGTTTTTACACCTGCTTCTTTTTAACATTTTGAACTCACCAACGGTGAGATCCGCAGATTTACTGTGCTGCCATCTGTTGCAGTATTCGCATTCTACTGCGTCATCGTTTTTCTTCTAACTATTGTTTCGCAGAGATTGCATAGCTCACTGTTGACCGTGATGTTTTACTTTTGCGGGTCTGTTGATTTTGTTTGGTGATGGTGACATAGATCTAGAGCCGTTGGTTTTTTGTTAGTGACGTCACTTCCGTTCGAATTTTATGGCTCTTTGAATATCCCGACTATTTTTTGTATAAATTTCAAGGTATCTTGTGCTCTATGGCAATATGGCGACGCTCTTTTTATATACGTGCTTTTTTTTTTTTTTCTCACGTGAATAAATGTATAAAACAATTGATATATATTATAGATGAATAGGTACAAATACCTAGATATCACCATGTATTGGAGAGCAAGACTGCTAATTATGTCAGTGTTAGATTGCAGCACATTAGTAAACAACAAACAACAGATATCACCATGCAGACCATAGCGACATCCTTCATCATACACGTCCAAGACAGAACAGCAGCAGCCAATAAAAGCGATCTATAACATTGAAGAACTCTTACAAAACTAACAGCAACCTAACAATGACACTTTTCCACCACACCGATAGCTCCCATAGTTTACATATGGAATCGATATCATATGGCACAAATTAACAACAGCGACCTCAACAAAATAGTGAAAGAGAAAAGGCAAGCTTCTTCGAAGGAACCATTGCAAGTGGAAAAACGGGCACCATCCAGGTTAATATATGAACTTATGCAAGAACCATATTTTTCATACAAGTACATCAGGATAGCATACACTAGGACCAACAGATCTGTGCCCCTTGTAGCGCTGGCATCGTTCCTTAGGAAAGTACAACGTCAATACTCATCATTTCAACACCGCAATCACCCTTTTCCCAACGTCAAACGACAGAGACATTGAGTAAGGATGTTCCCAAACTCTCCAGTTCACGGCTTTTGGATACTGAATAATGCAAGTTTGGATTCCGAGTTACAACCCTGAAGTGCAAGTACAGAGATAGAGAGATAGAATAGATAGATAGAGAGAGAGGAGAGAGAGAGAGGGGAGAGAGGAGGGATAGAGAGAGGGAGAGAGAGAGAGAGAGGGAGAAGAGAGGG
>JASPKZ010006154.1:0-61075 GCA_030220185.1 Diploptera punctata | reverse complement strand
TTGTAATTGATCTCTCACCAGATTAATGTGGTTTCTGAAATTATAATAATAATTTATTCTATACTAATAAAATGCTGTAGGTCTTTCGGAACCGGTTCCATCTTCAGTAGAAGTATAAGCATTTTAAAATGTAACAAGTAGGGGAGTGTCATTCTTACAAGTAATACATTTTATAATCATATATTAAAATGTAATATTATTTATTTTATGATCTTATGTAGGCCCATTTTTTCTGCGTATAATATTTTTCACTGGTTGAGTAGAAGATAAGGCCTTACGGGATTTAGTCCGCTGATTTAATTTATTATTATTATCATTATTATCATTGTTATTATTACCATTATGTGGAAAGCAATGGGAAGCTACCACACCTATAATTTCCTAGTAAAGCTGCAAAGCATAGCATGAAAATGCTATGAATGCAGTGAAAGACCTACCCTCGGGCAGAATTACTATGGATGGATTATCATTATTATTATTATTATTATTATCATCATCATCATCATCATTAATAAAATATATCCCACAAACAAACCATAAAGTGCCATGGAAATCAGTGTTCATGTCCAACGGCACAGGAATAAAGTAAAATAATCCTTCTAATTAAAGAACTATAGTAATTACTTTATTTCAATTTTATTTTGAAACACGTCAACACATTGACAATATTGTGTTCTGGATTACGGGGTTATATCAGTTTATTATACTATGTAGTCGTATGTCTATTGTTGTGTGTAGTGTTATGCCGTCTGAAACCACTGAAGATTTTTTTTAATGAATTTGAACTTTTAAATAGAATTTACCTTTACAACAGAGAAAAACCACGAGAAAAACACGGAACAAAGAAAAAATCATCAGGCTGCATGACCAGAACATTTGAAATCGGGATCTCTGGAGTACTAGTTTCAAATTCCAGCATCTAAAAGATCTCTTATTTCATTCTTTATTTTTTCAGCCTGTTAAGATATATTCATAAGTAGGCCTATTTAAATTAGGCTTCTCCCTACTTTACCCCAGGAAATTCCAGGTAGACCCACTTTTTTCTAGGAAACAGAGAGTCTAGACCAAGTGTGGAAATTATTGAATAAAAAAAATTTCCACTCTGTCTGGGGTCGAAAGTAATCAGATGCCTTACCACCAGAAATACTTAGCTGTCACACGTGATTATAATAAAAAATGAAATTGTTGAATTACAACGTAACTATTATTGTAAATTAGTCTCCATTTTTTAACTTATTAACGTTAATTTTTATTGTAATTCAAATCGATTACAATTCATTTGATATTTTTTTTTTTTCCTTTTCTATCTCTTCTGTATATTTCGCCACTAATTTACATTAAAAAACAATCTTCTAATACTCACTTGGTGTTGTTATTGGTGTCCTTATATTTGCTGGCATAAAATCCGTACAAAGAATCATTGCGGAGAAGTCCGGAGAATGGGATGTCAATTTGATACATCTGTCCTGCTTGCAGTGGCGGTTCTACAATGAATGTGATCATGTCTAACTTCTCCTCTATTTTACGTTCTTTCTCTTTGGGAGGTGTTCCCGGTGCCCAAGTACTTGTTGTTGTCGCGGAATGAGTCTCACGACGATGCTGTCTTCTGTGACTACGCTTACGCCTTGTTTTAGGAGCCACCGTAAGTTCTACAACAATTGGTGTAGAATTTCTAGGAACCTCAGTAGTATTATCAGATAATGAAATAATTGGTGAAAGCGGCGTTATGGGTACAGCACTTGAATTCGGTGTATTTTGTGCAGGTGTTATTGATGGTGTTGTATTCTGAGTTTTTGGCATTGTTGCATTTTGGTTAACTGGTGCTGTTGAATTCTGAGTATTTGGCATTGTTGCATTTTGGTTAACTGATGCTGTTGATTTGTCTCTTTCTGTTGGTAGTACAGTAGGTACACCTGAAAACATAATGTGATAAAGCGTAAAATTAAAATGGCTACTTAATTAACATTCACAAAGGAAAAACTATAGTCTACTTTCGTTAATACAACTAAAAAGAAAATTGTCTGTCTGAACCGAGATTTGAACCTGGAATCTCCAGTGTTACATGTTGTCACTCTACCTTTGAGTTAGCGGGCAATTCAAGAGCAGACACAAATTTCTCTCCCTTTAAATCCCTTGCACCCATAGTAGCTACAGAACTCTATTTATATTACATTAGGGTTACTTCTACCAAGAGGATATTATGATGGGATTTTATCCGTGCTATATTAGCTAAATAATCCACCGCTGCGGGTCTCGAGGTGGGTAGCGTGATGCTTTGTCACGCAGCGGGCCCGGGTTGGATCCCGGTCGGGAAAAGTTTCCTGGGTGATGTTTTTTGTGGTTTTTCCTCAGCTGTAAGACAAATGTCAGGAGACTTTAAGACCCGAACGGTCCCCGAACATCATCTGGTCATCATTATCATCATTAACATTTTCATTAAGTTTAGGATTAAGGCAACTCTGGCGCAATCATTACCAACATCATCACCCATACTATATCATCGGGCAGCGTAACTCCGCCATCCAGGCTCCCCAACCTCAGAAGGGGGTTACAATAACGCCATGCCAGGAGAGAATACAGAATGTCGAAATGACAACTTGGTGGCACTGAGTAAAAACATATTGAACGTAATATTAAAATTAATATGGTCATAGGCTACCCATCCGCATGCAATTTAGTCGATATAACTTAGACAATTTTCTGCGCAAAGTCGAAGATCCTGAGTTCAAATCCCAGTTCAGGCAGATAGCTTTCTCTTTAGTTGCATTAAATATTACGTGCGGATGGCTTGTCTGATTACATTAATTTCAGTATCACGTTACTATTCTTGATACATTCACTCGATCCCGATGTAATAATAGTTGTTACCATATTTGTCTTTAGGTCCTAGATTCGCGGATTTATACCCAGCCCGATTAATATTTTTATCTACAGTAATTCTGTCCGAGGGCAGGTATTTCACTGCAATCATAACATTTTCATGCTATGCTTTGCAGCTTTACTAGGGAATTATAGGTGTGGTAACTTCCCGTTGTTTTCCACACCAGTGAAGGATGATGATGATAATGATAAGGATGATGATGACCGGATGATTTTCGGGGATCGTTGGGTCCTAACCTTCCTGACATTTGTTTTACAAGCCAGGAAAAAACCCGAAAAACCTCATCTGGGGCCCGCTGCCTGACAAGTTAGCACGCTACGTCGAGACCACATCGGTGGACCTATAATATTTAAAGACGTGAAATTCCTGAGCATGACTTCCTTCGAAAGTCAAATAACGTCGTTAGTCTCATATCGTAGATTTACAACTAGTGGGGAGGGAGAAAAAATATGTTACCAAGTTGTTAATGAGCGTCAACTACGAGTATAATACTGTTGTTCTAAAGTGTATTTCATAAGAAGTAATGTATTTTATTTCAATTATTTACAATGTACAGTATTGAACCAGGAGAAAATACTATTTAGTGTCGTGTAGTATCTAGAGATCTACGAATTTGCTCACACACACAAAAAATATCCTTAACTAATGTACAACTGAGACTCGGGTCGAGGAACGCACCATCACGGGTGCGGATGAACGAAATGGAACGAAATGGATGAGATGAGTAATGGAGAAATGGTGGAATGAAATTGTGGCAGGGGAAAACGAGAGAAAAAACTCCCGAGAAAAACCTTCCCAAGCCACGTTTCGTCCACTACGAAACCCACATGCAGTGACCAAGAGTGGATCTAGGAACCCGAGCGGTGAGAAGCGAACGTCTAACCGCTTGTGCCACGGAGCCGCATAAATTTTCATACATTTAAAACAAAAAGGTTTGAAATTATATGTTTTGGAGAACCTAAGTGCAATAAAACAGTAGTTTTTATTCATTTGCCAAAGGTCGACCCCGACGCTATTAGGGCATCCGAGGGCTAGGGAGTCTTTCCTTTCTTCCATTTCTTCTTTCCTTTATTTTATTTTCTTCTCCAGAAAAGCCTGACCAGAGGCTATAAGATGGCAGCCCCATCACTGGTCTTGCCTTCCTTTGGCCAGTAACCAATCGAAGGGACTATTATTATGCTTTCAAGTCTTATACGAGAAACGCTGGAGAGAAAAATTTTCTATAGGATCATAACAGGCCTTGGCCTAATACTTGGAAGGAAGAAGAAGAAGAAGAAGATAATGCAGATTAAATAAGGTACCTTGCTCGAAAGAATGTTGATCTTTTATTGTAAAAATGACATGGGTTCCACTGAAGTAATATTTTTCCAGAGATAAACAGTCCCCTATTTTGATCTCTGTTGGATCCATGACAAAGTTGTTAACATAGAAACATGTTCCTAAGATCATTTTAAGAGTTAGAACGGTATGCAATAGTGGGGAAGTAGAAATATTAACACGGGAACTAGATAAATTTATCTTGAGTAAGTCAGTCGCCTTCGAGGATGTTCAATAGTCCAGAGAAGGTAGCAAAGAATTAGGAAACTATAAAACCAGAGGAAATGCGTCCAGCAGATAGGCCAAGAATGATATGGTAGAGTAATATTAACCCTAATTTTGTAACAATGGTTTAACTGTAATGATGGAAAAAAATATTCGAGAGTTAACAATGTAGTCTATTGTTAAAATATTAAACGACATACTTTACTGTATCACGTAAAAACTTTGTTTTCGTGATATTCGAATTTCCTTCTTTGCATAATAATAGTTGTGGAATTTTCTTCTTATAATGGATTTGTCCATGTTGTCTAATAACATTTTATTCGCAAATGATGTATTATTTATTTTTAGGTGTGGTTGTTTTATGTCCCTGTTTTTCTTCTCGCTTACCTTCCGCACGAAATCTGCAGATTGTAATTCCTTTAACTTTTACCATTACAGCAATAAGCTAGTACCTAGAGTTTTCGTCTTCACAAAACTTAATCACATTGAATATAATCTGCCTATCCTGACTATGCAGTACTTGCCTCTTCACTCAGGGCATGATAGTTCAACCACATATACAGGTATATTATAGCAACAAACTGAAGTACTTGTGACTTAGACTTGATGTAATAGACCGTGGTTACAAATTACGCCGATCCTATTCCGGCCTTTGTAGACTAATATTATATTGTCTAAGGAAGTGTTCGATAAGTTTATTTCTAATTGTTTTTAATTTGGGCATTGTTTTAGATGAAATTTAAATAGTTTTGGTGAGCGTGTGTTCTAATGCCACCCACTGCACTTTTCGTTTTTCGGGTTCCGCGCTAACCAGTTACATGGCGTTAATATGGTCCACTTTCAATTTACGCACTAGTTCGGTAGACCACTTTACGTAGACTATGTATATTTATATAGTGTAATGTAAGGTGATTATATATCTTTGTGTAATGTAACGTGTGTTGTATGAGGATGACGATGAAGAATAAGGGAGGAGTAAAACCAGGTGCTGGCACCTAACCTATTCCTTTGGAAGAGGACCAAGGGGGCGGCAGGCTTAATGTCCTCATCCTACCTACGAATCGCTGTTAACAACGCCTTCTCAACATATGTACGTAGCATACTGCTGAGGAGTTAGCAATTTAATGCATCGCATCACGTATACAATCTCATCATCATTATCAACAACAAGGATTAAGCCCAATGGCCTGCTCCGATCTCATTGCAGGTCGAATTGGTCCTTCCATCTCTTCAATGGTCTTCCCAACAATCTTCTCCCTTTTGGTTTATAAACTATACATTCTTCTTGGTATGCGCTGTTCATTCATTCGTAATATGTGCTGAAGGTAAGAATTTTTATAGTATTTTATTCTTTCACAGAGATTAAATATATTAAGTTCTATTCTTATATATTCGTTTTTCTTTTTATCGCTCCTTTGGTATCCTGCTATTGCTCTCAACATCTTCATTTCTGCAGCTTCTATTTGTTTACTATCTGCCTTTGTTAATGTCCTGGTTTTACATCCATAGATAAGAGATGGAATTGCCAATACTTGGTAAAATTTTAAAATAGTTTATTTTCTAGTTTTTATTCAATAAAGTACGTTTAATTGCACCACATAGATAATTGAATCGTTGTATTTTAATGTGTTTATCTATAATTTCTGTCATTACCTAAATGACATCCCAAATAATTAAAATTCTGAACTTGGTCTATAATTACATTCTTTATCACTATTTTTGTTCTTATTGCACATTTTCCTTTCAGAGCTAATATTTTTGTTTTCCATGTAGATATTCTTAAATTGTATTTTAGCAAAGGTATACAATCTACCGATTAAAAATTGTACACCATCGCCCCTTCTGGTAAAACTAAAATAAAATGTTTCCATTACAGGCATTAGGAGGTCCTTGGGGTAGTAGAAGGTTAAGGCTCCCACTTTTTCTAGACAATCGATACTTCATGCCAGCCGAGTTGTCAGCGCTGAGTGCCGGTCACGTTCAGCTCTAGAACAAAACATCCGGTACTCATATTCATTTGAGGCGGAGTATACCCCAGAGCTAAGTGCCACCAAAAAATTTGGTTCAGTTTAAAAATCCTAACCTCAGCTGGACTCGAACTCTCGATTTTCTCGGCTTGTAGCTCATTACCTTAACCGTTTAAACCACTAACTTACGGCCTGTGCCCTGAGGTTCAAATTTTACTATTAAAATTTCCAACCCGTCGGGTATACAACCAGTGTTCTCTAATGGGGAATCAGACTTAATACAACCTTGACTAGCACGGCTGACTTAATAATAAACCATAATTGAACGATGTCATGCATCAACCGGCTAAGCGCCTTTTTAAAAAAAATATATTTTGATGTCATCTGTTGCACTGGCCCATGAAGTAAATGTACACACTTTTCTAGCGCCAAATCTTCAAAAGAAAAATGTAAACACCATCAGTCCTATCAGAGATTCTATACTTTGCAATAAACTGATATGAAACCAGACCTTCATAAATGGTAATATAAATTTTGCATCATGCAGCTAAGCGCCAAATGTTCCCGCTCTTAGGTTGTTGATGCATAACTGTCAAACAAGTAAAGTAACTTGCAATATCCAGTATTAATAATTTGGCGCTACAATGAATATATTGACTTAAACTTTAAACGTGTTTTTATCGAAACTTACGTAATGGCACATAGCCGGTTGATGCATAACGCCGTCCATACATCTTAATAATTTGTATTTTAATGTATTCTGAAATATCTGCAAATCAATTTTTGAGGAATAATCATATCAGGTTAAAAGTGAGAACTTACCAATATCTGCGACTACAGTATGATTTTCTGATACATTTCCCAGAGTGGATAGCAATAAAGAGGGCATTGTGGTCACAGGTAGAGGTCCAGGTTCAGGTCCAGGATTTTCTGTAACAACAGTATCGTTGTAGATGGAAAAGGTGACAGTATCCCCTATCTTGAGTCCCTTGCTGTGCAGTGTCACCTTGTTGGTAGATTTGACGCAGTGGATCACTATGGATACAGTTCCTCTATAGGTGAATTTGTTACCATCTGGATCAGGATCTTCTAGATATGGATCGAGTTTCAGCCGGTATATGGACGGAGTGATATCACTGGGCAGCCTGAGTTTTGCTGCGGATGGTGGAGCATCTGTTATGCTTCCACCAATTACTGAAGCATTTCCATCTGTCCCTACAGTCTGAAAAATAATAATAATAAATAATAATAATAATAATAATAATAATTATTATAATCTATTCTATAGTGTTCTGTCCTAGGACAGATCTTTCACTGCAATCATAGCATTTTCATGCTATGCTTTGCAGCTTTACTAGAGAATTATAGGTGTGGTAGCTTCCCGTTGCTTTCCACACTGGTGAGATGATAAGGATGATAATGATGATGGCCGATGATTTTCGGGGACCGTTAGGCCCTAAGCTTCCTGACATTTGTCTTAGAGGTGGGGAAAATCGCGAAAAAATCTCACCCAGGAGTCTGTCCCGACTGGAAATCAAACCCGGGCCCGTTGCGTGACAAGGCAGCACGCTACCTCGAGACCTTACTTTTTACTTTACTTTTGAGGGCCTCTTCACTTTTCAGCGGTTACCCTGTATTCCCATTCGCCATTCTTGCCGATCACGCCATTCATCCTCCTCCAGACCTCGGTCGTTCATCAATCTATGGATCTCTCCTCTCCAAGTTGTTCTTGGCCTGCCCCGTTTCCTTCTACCAGAAGGTGACCATTCCAAAAGAGTTTTTGGGCTACCTATCATCCTCCATTCTCCTGACATGGCCATACCACTGAAGAGCTCGTCTTTCGATCCTTTCCACCACTGTCTCCTCCATATCCATCTGCCTCACTACTTCATGTCTTCTTCTTTCCAACCTGGACACCATGGCACTGCGTCTTATTCCATCCATCTCCACTGCCAAGATCTTAGTTTTTTGTCCCTCTACCAAAGTCCATCCCTCAGCACCATAAGTCATTATGCTTTCCACAACAGACTTCAAAATCCTCTTCTTCGTGTGGTTTGACATGGTCCTACTCCACAGTCCTCCATTCAACATTTTTATGGCTCTTCGTGCTTGTACTAACCTGCTATCTACTTCAGCTTTACAACTCCCTGATTCATCAATAAGTGATCCCAAATGTTTAAATTTTTTTAACAGCTCTAATAATTCCTTAGGATAGGGATATATCTCGTCCACTTCCTCGTACTACAAGATATTCAGTTTTTTCCATGTTTACTCTTAATCCTCCTATTTCAAAAGCATTTAGAAGTTTTCTCATTATGTATTTCACATCCTCACGACTCTGAGCTATCAACACTTGATCGTCTGCAAATAATAAGGAATGTATTGTGCCACCTTGGACTGGTACTCCCATGCCTCCACAATATCGATTTCACTGCTCGAGATCACAGTGGTAATATATATACCAGATTTTTAATGTTTACACATCTTTGTGTGCCTAAAGGTTTATTTTCCTTCTCCACTAGTACCTATCCATGTCATCCAGTCATCTTCTTCTCATTCCACTTAATAATAATGGTCGGCTCCATGGTACAAATGGTTATTACTCGCCCTCTACCTCAGGGTCCGAGTTCATGTTTTGGTCACTCCCGTGTGGGTTCATGGTGGATGAATCGCAGCCGGGGCAGGTTTCTCCACGGGGTTTCTCCCGTTTTCCCCTATCAGAAACTTAATTTCATAATTTTCTCCATATTCGTGTCATGCATTTCGTTTCCTTTCATTCCATCTGTCCCTGATGCAACAGACTTGGTCAGCAAGCATCCTCGTATATCACAAACTTAAAATAATACTGCTTCATCTCATCCCAACCCTCAACCTAGTTTTACTCTGGATGCGAGTAGAGGGTGTACTATAATAATATTAATAATAATATTTATTATTACTTTATATATTATTTTATTTTATTAAATTTAAAAAACGCTTTAGACACAGGAAGATATTATTTTTGCATTGTAAACCTGTATATTTTCATATTATTATTATTTTTTAAAGAACTCAAATATAGATACAACTCAAAAAAACGAATCCGATTACCTGTTATGTGAACTCGTGTCAATCGGAGTTCTTTAAAAAATACCTTTAGATGTTCCTTAATATTTTAATATAATACTATAACGTTTTATTTTTGAGGGGAATAGAATTTGAACTGGAATATATCAGAAGGGATTCTTTCCAGTTTGTATGAATACAAATATATGGTACATACTTCTGAAGAGAGAAAATATGATGCCAATGTTTTTAAAATACAAAACCAAACTACAAGCAGAAGATGAAATATGTTTTCAAAAGGCCTCCTACAAAATTTATACTGCTGAAAGTTAAGAACGACTGAGTATTTCAGGCACTAGTTTTTCTTTATATTTTAAAGAGTTATAAAATATTAAGTGTTTAAGAATAAAGTATATAGGTACAATTTTTGGACCAAAGAAAGACGAATGAGAAATGGGGAATGGAGAATACTGAATAACAGTAAGCCCCATAATATTTATAGAAAACATATGTAATTAGAATAGTTAAGTCTTGAAGTTCGCAATGGGTAGAGTAGTCGTGTGAAAGAGGGGAATGGAAACTTTAAAGAAAACCAATGTGAAAGCGCCCAATATGTAAGCTAAATAAGAGGTAGACGAATAACATTAAACATGATTTGAGGGAGATAAAAAATGGAAATGGAAATATTTTTTAAAATATTTACTTAGAATAGGGATGCATGGAGACATCATATCCGCGCAGCCGTGAAACCTCCTGGTTTGATAGTGCCAATGAGTTAGTTTATTTAGTTCTATACAGAGTAACAATGTTTATATTTTTTCTGTTATAGAATTTTTAAAAAAAACCAATTATCATGTTTCATTATCAATCAATCATTCCATCTCTTTTACTCCTTTTCTTTTTCTGTCAACTCCGTATGTCGATCTCTCTCTCTCTCTCTCTCTCTCTCTCTCTCTCTCCTCTCACTCTCTGTCTCTCTCTCTCTGTCTCTCTACTCTCTCTGTCTCACTCTCTGTCTCTCTCTCTGTCTCATCTCTCTCTCTCCCTCTCCATCTCCTCCTCTCTCTTTCTCTCTTACGCAGTGAATATATTTACCAGTTCATGTGGTAGCTTTTGCTCTGGAATTATTCAGTCTGTATAGCTTTTTTTTCCACAGATAATAATAAAAAAGTAAACCTGGAGTAGTACCAGGCTGAAAGAATGAGATGAGTTAAAAAGTTCCTATTATTGAAAGTTCTTGTACTAATACAAGGACACAATTTCCTCTAGAGATTCAACATCAGAAGAGAATGCAAGTTGTAATTGTGGCATTAAGCAGCCAAAGTGTAGAACATAATATATTTTATTGCCCGTTTTTTTTTCTGAAAACGAAAAGTTCGAAATCACCTCTCTTGTAAATAACACCGCATGTTTAAGTGAATCCCCCATTACGGATGTGCTTTTGACAGAAAAGAACTACAAACTTTTTTAATGTCTTTATAAATAAAGTTTCTTAAAAAAACTTTAGTTTTAGATACAATTATATAATGTATCCACAACTTTGACACAAATTAAATCCCTAGTATACCTTAGATGAAATAGATTTTATAAATTTCGGATATAATATAATAATTTGGCCAGGCCAGTAGGCACACATCATAAGGGCAAATAAAAATGAAGTGGATGGAATGATTATGGAGAATTAGTGGAATTAAGTTTTGTTGGAGAGAAAAATTGGATAAACCTGCCCTGGTTTCCAATTCGTAAATCACAAAAATCATATGGATAATATGAGTCCCAGGGGTGGAGGCAAGTGTCTAGCCACTATCATTAAGGAAAGCGACTCTGCCACAGGTGCTGCTGCTGTTGATGATGATGATGATAATAATATTAATAATAGTTTTCTCATAGGATATTTTGGTCAGTTTAAGAGTTCATTAAATGTGTAAGATACATTAGAACAATAGACAATAAACATGGCAGCTGCTAGAGCCTATTTTCTTAATTTTAAATTTTAGGTTTTATTATTATTATTATTATTATTATTATTTATTATTATTATTATATTATTATTAATTTTATTCTTACTACTATACTATCAATCAATATCAATATCATCATCATAGTAATAATCTAATATCATTATAAGAAAAGAACGCAAATTAACCCTATAATTTAGTCACGCCCACTCTAGAGAAATCACAGTTTCTTTTGAGGGAAAAGTTAAAAACATTTTATTGTGTCAGAAGATTTATGACAAGTTAAAGAATGATTGTCATGAAAAACTTCATGATAAATGAACAATTCTAATTACCTAAACAATAACTTCTATCCCACAGTAGTCCTTAGTGGTTGGCCCTAGTGGACTAGGAGTTAATATGCTTGCCATATAGTTTCAAGATTAGCGCGTTAAAATCCGGCTGGGATTGATGCATTTTTCATGGCGTATAAATCTTGAGTATGAATTAATTCGGTAAGGAGCTAAAGCAGTGGATCCTGTGTCGTAGATTTACGACACGTGAAAAGAGGAGTCTGAGCAAAAGTGTTTGGACTTTTCACGCCCAAATTTTAATTGCGATAGCTAATGAGCTGTTAAATGGCGTCGGTATAAAAAGATGACAAATAGCAGTATAAAACTGTGGCTTCACTTCTCTTCAATATTTTAAACATTCATTGTTATCGCACAATTGAGGTTATGTATTATTGTTTTTGATAATAATGTATGTAGGCCTACCTTTTTTATATCCGTCTTTCTCAATTAGAACTGATTTTTGTTCGAAAAAAATTGTTAATTATTAAAATGATGAAGGCATTTCAAAACATGTTTCATCTTCGACACGCTATTTGCTAATATTAATGGTATAATAGCTTGACGAGATAAAACATGTTTTGAAAGGCCTGCATGAATTTAATAATTAACTAAGTTTTCTGAACAAAAATTAATTCTAATTGAGGAAGACGGATATAAAAACAGGTACATATATTATTATTTTAAAAATTTCAACACTTTGCTTTCTACAAATTGGTTACATATACTTTCAAACTCGGATAAACTTTTTTTAATGTAATGTAATGTAAGATGGCTGTCATACCAGTTTTTCCGCAGGTCGATTTCCGAAGTAATGCACTAGAATCCCGACTAGTAAAATAATAACGATGAAGATGATTCCGATGAGGATGGCCTTCTTGGTGGAAACGAACCAACCTCCGGAACGGCCATACTTGATGTCATTAGCGGAACCTAGGGCGTCTACTGCCAGGAACTCCGTTCTGCTCCCCGAAGTCGGCATGTCCTTCCTGCCTGTAATCAGTAAATATGAGTCAGCTAAATCTAGATTACATCATTAAATCACTTTCACATTTTATATTTTAAACTAAGTACCCGGCACATGTTGTCCCGGCCGAAACTTTCAATTCTCGTGTCATGGTCGGACGATAAAAATATATAAGTTTTTTTTAATATAAAATTTTACTAATTAAGGCATCATTATATATTATTAAATAGTTCGCAAGAAAACTCCTCACCGTCATGTTCTGTGGCTCAAGAAGCGTGCATGATGACATCATATTGTTGTCGCGTGGAATATGTCGATAATGCAAATGACTATCACATCTAACATAAAAGAATCCCATACCCCGATTGTAGCGCCTCCTATCGAGACCAATTGTGAAACTAAACCATCCAGGAACCCACTCGAACACCACACAAAAAATTCCATCAAAATCGGACCAGTCGTTTAGGCAGTTTTTAATTTAGGATTTCAAGCAAACCTCCACTTCTGTCAGATTTCGCTTCATTTTGGACAATACCTACCTTGCTTTATTTTAGTAGGATATTCTGAGTTTCGTTGTGAAACATCGAAAAATGTGACCGCTAGAACAATTTTTAAATTTTCACTTCAGGTGAACTCCTACACTAATGGTTTTAGAGGGTCAAAATGTGAATCTAAACCATCGAGGGACCCTATCAGACAAAACAAAAAAAGTCATCAAAATCGGCCCAGTCATTTACGAGGAGTTCGCTGAAAAACACACGCACAGAAGAATTATATATAAAGATAGGTATATATTGTTTTGTACTGTTCTAAGCACCTCCTTCGGTAGAGGTCAAATATATTTACACTAATTGTCGGTCCATCTGGATTAATGGCTATTATGTTCGACTCTGTTCTGAGTTCTTCGTTCAATATCTTTTTTTTTTCTTTTTCTTTTTTTTTTTCAGGCCGTAAAAATCGTTTGGTTTTCCTAAAGCAGGGAAGCAAAGCCTTTGGATCAGGTTATAGATTTATCGGTTCTTTTAGTCGCAGTTTTGAATTCCACCCTTAATTGAACTGCGTTGTGCATCAACCGGCTATGCGCCATTATGTAAAGTTCCGAGAAAAAAAATACGTTTAAAAGTTTAAGTCAGTCTTCACTATTTATTGTAGCACCAAACTAACAACTGAATATTGCAAGTTATTCTCCTTGTTTGACAGTTATGCATCAACAATCTGAGAGCGGGAACATTTGGCGCTTAGCTACATGATGCAAAATTTAGATTAGCATTTTTATGAAGATCTGGTTTCCAAGCTGTTTGTTGCAAAAACATAGAATCTCTCATAGGACTGATGGCGTTTACATTTTTCTTTAACAATAAGGTTATATTTAAAGATTGGCGTTAAAAGTTTGCATACACTTACTTCGAGTCAGTTCAACAGATGACATCAAAATCTCTCTTTTTTTAAAATGGCGCTTAGTCGGTTGATGACATAACATCGTCAAATTATCTGAGCTGTTAAAGAATCATTTAAATCAAATACTATAGTTGTGCACTATTAAATTAATTGAAAGATTAATTTCGAAAAAAAAAGTCAAGGCAAAGATGATAAATATTACACTATCTCAATACACTATATATCAGAAATAGGTTACGGCTACTTATATTTTTGAAAACATCGCATGATGATGATTTTTTTAATCCATACCGCAGGTTGTCATTCGACATTTCTGGTGTTTTTCCTCCTAGCATTGACGTAATTGCAATCCACTTATGAGGTGGCGCCAGCTAGGCGGAGTTCCGCTGTCCCGATAATATGATGGTGATAGAGGTGCGTCAGAAGAGTTCTTAATCCTAAACTTAATCTAAGGTGAATATGAATGTTGACTATCATGATGGTCATATGATATTCGGGGACCGATTGGAACCTTAAAGTTTCCAGGCATTTGTCTTACAAACGAGGAAAAAAAAAAAACGCGAAATCTTGTCCCGACTGCACTTGAACTCTGGCCCTCTGCATGACAAGACAGCACACTACACTCAAGACCAGAGTGGTGGACTCGTTTGATGATGATATTATCGGCATTATTATTATTATTATTATTATTATTATTATTCATTGACATTTTTTTCCTCCAGTCTCTTAGTACTCTTTCGAGATAAATTTTAAAATAGAGTTGGACAAACTGCACCCTTGCCTTAAACCTTTTGTAATAGTAAATCCCTTTGTTTATATGATTTCCAACATTTATTTTCGAAATAGATCCTTTGTATAATGCTTTTATAGCTTCTACTATTTTTTTTGGTAATGTTGGAATCGTCTAAAGTTTCCCATATTATTTTCTGGGGAATACTATCATATGCTTTGGTTAAATCGACAAAAAGCAAATGTAAATCTCTGTTATTGCTTTTTTTTTTTCTATCATTTGTGTTATGCAAAATATATTATCTGTGCATGAGCTACCACTTCTAAAACCAGATTGTTCTTCCATTTCTTTATCCTGGTATTCTACATCAACCGTTTTACTTAGTATACGTCCATATATTCTACTTAATGTACTCGTTTACTGATTTATTATTATTATTATTATTATTATTATTATTATTTTTATTATTATTATTATTATTATCTTCTTCTTCTTCACTTCCTGGTTTAGGCAAGAGTTGCCTGTTCCGTCTTCACTAATAGATCTAAGACCATCTCTTCCGAGGACGTCCGACATCTCTTCTTCCTCTTGGAAAATAATGGAAGATTTTATTTGGTAATCTTCTTTCTTCCATGTTCTTTCCACTGTTATTTATTATTATTATTATTATTATTATTATTATTATTATTATTATTATTATTATTATTATTATTATTACAGAAAATATATCATTACTGATAACGCATTAGGAAGTCATTCAATGTTTTCTGATACATGTATATTGGAATAGCATGAATTTCTTCCTCAATTGATTTTTTCAGCATAAGGACTTCCGGTTTCTGGAAAACCCCTTATCTTTCAAATGTATCTATATAGACCTAGTTGAATTTCAGAAATATGTTTTGTCATAGATAAATAAAAAATGGAAGTGCCTAATTATTGGTACCATCTTACCTTGTATTCAGTCTTATTTCTTGTAAAATATGATGTTGCCTAAGAACAACGTTTCTATCGATGACAGTTCCGTAAACAATTCAGTCATATCGCGGGTAAAAGTAGCACCACGATTCCCTCAATGTCTGCGAAATAATACTTTATGCAAGTTTGTTACAGTACAACTGGAAATTAGCTCGGAATTGACCTAGTATGTACATATTAATATTATATACATTTAAACCGGTTTAACAATGTAAACACTACCTCAGGTGTCTAATGTTATAGGCCTATGTATTAAGTATTGAATTGAAATGTGTTCTCGAATCTTCCCTATTATGCCATTGTCCTTTATCTGTTCATTCTTCTCTCATTTTTGTTGTTATACTCTGATTTCTCTATTTTAATAAATTAATATTAACATCTAAGAAAGTCCTTATTTTCACCAATTGCATGTAGGTCTAAGCCTATTATAATTGGGAAGTACTCGAACATCCATCAAATTCACCACACAAGAGCCCTTTTGGCTATAATTTATTTTCAAAGATCAATGAACTTCTACGAGCCATTCGATTCAATCAAGAATTGATATCCAGAATGTTCTAGATAGAAGTTGGGCCTCTTGTCATCGTAACTTATCTCAAAAACGTTAAACTGGAAATATATAAAAGTTATTTTCCCAATTATATTGCATGGAGCGAAACGGACTCCTACTTTAAGGGAAGAGAAAAATTACGAGTATTTTAGAATAAAATCTTAGAAAAAAATTGGAACAAAGAGAGATGAACAGGCAAGCGAATGAAGAATACTTAACAGATATTTATAGGAAACCAGACATAGGCCTAATACGAACAGTTAAATCTTGTAGACTGTGATGGGCAGGATATGTGGCGCAAGTGAGAAATGAAAGAGGGGCATAGAAACTTCTTGTAGGAAAACCAGAGGGAACGTCCAGTTGGTAGACCAAGAATGAGGTGAGAGAATAACATTAGCCATATTTGATAGAAGTAGATTATAGGCTACAGGGGATGATGAGAAAAATTAGCTCCAGATAGGGGTGGTATGGGGAGCGTGTGTACGCGGGTTCAATAGTGTCAGTGAATTAGTTAGTTAGTACATGATGATATTTGATCAGCATGTCGGATCCCCAGCCATTATAGCTGGTTTTTTCAACCTTGAGCCGTTACTTATTGTAGAAAACCAAAAGTTTCCGGATACTGGATAGGCATCAAATAATTCCAACCAATTATGGTACAGACGCTAATAGGGTATAAAATAGAAGACAAATCCCCGCCTGCAATCTCTCAGGTCGATATTGGCCGAAATTCCGTGAAAAAAGTGTCTTCACCCATGAAGACTCGAACCAGTACAAGCCCTGTAGCTCTTCTGCAGCAAGGCATAATGCATTAAACCGCTCAGCTACGGCGCGAGACCTAATATTTCTAGTATATATAAATAAGAATAAAATAATAAAAGCCTTATAAGTTAAGTGTTAAAATATCCCATTATTACAAGGATCCTTATTCCAAACACAGAAATCGACCAATTGGCTTTTCTTTTTGTCAAGTGAAATGTTGGGTTTTAATTTCATTGCCAATATCCATTTCGCCATTAATCATTTCATGATTCAATTAACAACAAATATAAATTTATATGCAACAGATACAGACATTTTCTCTCTCTCTCTCTCTCCTCTCTCCTCTCTCTCTCTTCTCTCTATCTCTATCTACCTTAGTTTTCTCTCTCTCTTTATAGATACTTTTACTTATCCTACGCCACCTGGGCCTTACTGGGACATACCTGTCAGGAAAAGATTTGTAACTTCGAACATACATATACCTTTATGACCACACAATGACAGGAGGCCCTCCTTGAATGAGTGATCAGCTCAATGTCAGAGTCACCTACGATACAACACGAACATTTGAGACAAGATACATCATTCACCTAGTCGTTCATAATAAATAAGGCAAATACGAAAATGATGATGATTATGATGGCCGACATTAACAGGTGAGGAAGAACCTCGAAAAAACCTCAGTCAAAAACTGGTTCGGACCGGAGATCGAACTGGAGCCCGCAGCATACGAGGCAACTACGTTATTCCGAGATCACAGCGGTGGATCAGACACAAAAATACACATAATATACAGTATATACACTTATAGTTTGTCAAAATATAAATGAATTCGGTGTATGTATTAAAAAAAACTATGAAGTCGTTGTGAATACTCCATTGAGGTAATCGTGTACATGCATTTAATTTAATAAATGAATGAATGAGATAAAATTTACCTGCTAATCCCATATTTGCACATGACACTATCCTTTAAGTGAATTCAAGAACTCTGTTCGAAGATAAATGAGACCCTGACGACAGTGTACTTCGTCACTCGTTGAAGATGGCGTTACTTTCGCAAAGGTGGAAATAATTGTATATAATTACCAAACTCTTACCTAACAACGCTCGCTTCCTTTCTATCTCTGACCAATCTGAATACAGCGTCGCCCAAAAATTTGTCCCTCAAATGCGACTTTCCTAAAAAAGAATAATGTTCACAAAAATATATCGCACCATCTCAACGGTCGTCGTGTGTAGAAAACACAGTTTTGATGCTAAGCCGTTTGCGATAAACTTCACTGCATGGGTTTTTTTATGTAATAAATAATAATAATATATAAATAATAATAATAATAATAATAAATAATAATAATAATAATAATGATAAATGTTAGCACTTCTATAAATCTTTCTCATACTCTTTCTTTTTATTTTTTCTTTCTTTAATTATCCTCCTTTTATTTCATTCGTTTCCTTTCATTTTTTTTTTGGCGCGGTAGTTCGTTGTGTCGTACTTACAGCAATGGCGACCATGACTGAAAGTTCAACTTCCTACATTTCGGGGTTGCCAACTGAAATACTATACTGTAATAAATTAAATATACTGTAATATTACATATTACAAACAAGCGTGGTGGGAAGTAAAAACCATTACCCTCTATTATACTACATACAATGTATATACAAAAATATCCAAATGGTAGTGTTAATAGACATTATACTGCATTTTAAATTAACTGAACTTTATTTGAAACAATATAAAACAATAAATACGTACTTGCCGCCATTTTATCACTAACAGGTCTCACGGCCTCCTGTTATTTTAATCACTAATTGATCTCACGGCCTCTTGTTGTTTCAACTAATATAACATTGCCCACACAGTTAACGTTAGTCAATTGTTTATAATGAACGCAAATATTTCCAACAAATATATTATTTTACTACTATTTATTTTTTTGAAAACACCATTGCGCAAAAAATAATGTACAACGCACGTTTGTGAAGTGTTTTACAAAATCTCGGAAATTAAACACCTTTTTGCTCGTTTATGTAAAAACCACTTCCCAATCTCGCATCGTAACATGTTATTTTTAAATTATAATTTTTTGTCGCACGGAAAACAAAATAGAGCAGTATACAATTAAATACTCGGTGATAAAAAATCAGGGGTCAAATTACAGGCTTGATGGTTCGGGTCTAGTATCAGGCAGGGAAGAAATAGTGATTTTTACTCACTCTTGTGGTCCTGGAATCCTCTCTCCCTCTTGTAACATTTGTGCTGGGAACATTCCAACGTAAAATCAACCGTGGTGTTAATATATTTTAATAGACGCTTCTCTTAAGTCATGTATTTTTTAAACAATATTTTATTTGGAATTTTACTGCCAAGAAATTCAACCAATCTTCAAAGTAGAGACCATCTGATTCTATGGTATTCTATGGTATTGAGCCATCTTTTCACAGTTTGTTGGTTTTAGATGTGAAAAATTTGATTGAGATCCACTTCCACAACTTCAACGTTTTCAAATGGTACGAGTATTCAAAAATTCACGAAAGAAATGGATCATGGATCGAAGTAGATAGTAATCTGAATGATCAGGGCTATATGTTGGGTGTGATGTCAGTTGGATTCCTCCCAATTCTTGAATTTTTGTCGCGGTTTTTCATGCAGTATGGGGTCGTCGGGTTTGAACCCGCGACCCTCAAAATGTTATGAACTTGTTCCGTTTTGAATAAAACTCCCAGTGAATCATACCTTTAAAATTCCATTAGAAAGATATAAATTTAAAAAACCGTCATTAGGTTATGAGACAATCTTATTTTATAGCTATTAAAGGTAGCTTATTTATTATATACAACTTTCCTCATTAGAGGATTGCCTCAAGGACAAGAGGCAATAATTTTCAAAATTGATTAAATACATTTTGTAAATACATTAAAAAAAATTGTAATTGAAGTATACATACTATAAAGTAGAAATTATGTAAAGATGGTTTCTTAAAATTAAAATTAATCTTCTAATGGCAAGCGATGGCAATTTTATAAAGATACACTCTGTCCAAATCTCAGAAATTCCAAAATTTAGCTAAGAATCCTGGTATAAGTACCTCTTGCCCCGATCATGAATCCTGTGACAATTATACTATCTAATTGGTATTTATCTTTGTAATAGTCAATTGTTGGCTCATATATGGCTTTCTTTTCACAGTCAACTTCCTCGGGTTGCCCACTATGAGTCTCAAACCGGGGTTGTGGGATCTAATATCATACCAATTTTAACAAGATGGTTTAAATGCAATAATATCTATTCGTCCTGTTACTTCCATTAGTGGCCACGCCATGAACTTCCTCATAAACTATGTATCCATAATCTCGCAAGGCTTCTACCATCATGTTTCGAATAGTATGGTGCCGAATGTTTCTCAGTGATTCTCCAAACGGACAAGACCCAAGGACGGCTGCAAGGGTTTCGTGCTCTCTGCAACATCTAAAGAGAGCATTGTCCCTAGAACTGCCCAGCAAAGAAACGCACCGCCAATACATTGGCTTGCATTTTTAATTGCTTCTCTCCATTCGGAACAGTTATCGTAATTTCGTTTGTTGCTAAACATAGATAAACTCAAACAAGTTTTATGGTGACAACAATTAAATTACGTAATTTTAAGTTTTGTGGTGACAACCAATGAAATTGCGTAAATTCTCATGTTTATTCGATTTGTTGTTTGTTGTTGGTCTTCCAACAAGATGGACGTGTACCCCCACATTATGGAAGAAAACTATGCTCAAGGATTTTTAAGCCGTGAAAAAATTTACTCTAACCGTGTTTGAACCCGCGAATCTCGAAACGCAGATATGCATATATGGAAATTTATTGATTATTATCGCCTCACTATTATTATAAAAGCGGGTGCCGCGAGGCAATGATTAACATGCGGAATTGTTATAGTGGCGGTAGTCGGCATCACTTTGTATTTAATTATACATCGTGTCCGCATTCAAACCTCCCACATTTTAATTAATCATAACTCTCAAAGTATGCGGAATTATGAATGAGGTTGGTATTAAAAGAAGAGAAACTCAACGAATTTTTTTGTTTTCATTGTTACAGTTAATTCATCTATTGCATAGTTGGACAATAATGACATAAAACAAATGGCGACTCCTCAACAACGAGCACCAAACTATTTTCTGGTATGTAAAAGACCGTTTGTTTCGACTAGACAGTACAAGACCTTCATGATTTACGAACTCGTGATCCTTGACAACAATTGCAACAGTACTAATGTACACATGTTGGACAGAACGTGACACAAAATCGAATACAGACTTGATATTGTTCGTGCTACTAATGGTGCACATATAGAGGTGTTTTGGTGTGTGGAATTGAAAATTTCTTTGTGCTTCTGTTTTCGTTTAATAATTAATCCACCTCATTTCATAAGTTCCGCATATTTTTGTTTAGTTATGATTAATTAAAATGTAGGAGGTTTGAATGGGACACCCTGTATATAACAGCTGCGGGACACCAAAGCGAGCCGCTGGACAACCATCAAAGTGAGGCTACAATACCATAACAACTGTTTGAGTTTATCTATGTTTTGCAACAAACTGCATTTCAAATGTTAGTTTCTGTTGCTACAACAGTTTGTTATTGGTAGTGTTGGTTCCGGACACTTTGCATATATATATATATATATATAATATATATATATATATATATATAGATTTTCGCTGATATAAGTATGATTAAGAAGATTCTTGTTGGGTTTTTCGCGTCATGGATTCAATGTTGGCCTCTGGCCACTGAAACTTTTCTTTTGTCATAGTATATATATATATATGATTAAGAAAGGTATACAGGGCCTGTGTGTTTTGTGTGTTTTATGTGTGTGTTGCCTATACCATGTATAATTACTGTACTTGATCAAATAATTGCCAATTTTGTTGCAAATTTTTCGAATTTATGCCAACACGTTATCGATG
The DNA here is from genome assembly GCA_030220185.1 of Diploptera punctata. Taxonomy (NCBI): domain Eukaryota; kingdom Metazoa; phylum Arthropoda; class Insecta; order Blattodea; family Blaberidae; genus Diploptera; species Diploptera punctata. The sequence continues at coordinate 38,997 of JASPKZ010006154.1, read as the reverse complement.
TTTTCAAGCGTTTTAAATTGAATGTGGTCTAGGTTTTAATGATGTTAAATCTAAATAAAAATTAATTAATTGAGAATGCCTCGGTTTTATTTATCTCACTTCTCTCTTATTCAGAACTAATAATTAACTAACTAACTCAGTGGCATTACCGAACCCGTAGGTTCATGGCCACGCGGGCATAAGTTCTCCATACATCCCTATCCTTGAGGTAATGTTTTCCAATCATTCCCTGTATATCTACTTCCCCTCAAATCATAATTAATGTTTATCTCCCCCACCTCATTCTTGGTCTACCAACTGGGCGTTTTCCCTCTTGTTTTCCTACAAGAAGCTTCCATGCAGCTCTTTCATTCCCATTCAGAACTAATACCTTTACATAATGATCATTAAAAACAAATCTACAAAACCGAATAAATTGGTTCAAAAGGTAACGTTTGAAACCCGGATTCAAGCTTCATTGTCAACAAACCTGAATATTTCCTAGTTTCCCTGTCTCGAGACAAACGTGGATTTAAATTACATTAACAAATTATCATTTCATAGTATTATTAAAATTCAATTAATTATTCAAACAATTTAAAACTCATGCCCCAAATGGTAGTCAATAATCAATCACGTTTCAATGAATTTTGTTTTACAACCAATCACAGTCGTGTTTCACACCTCAATAATTTCGAATTTCGATTACCAAAATAAAGAAACGCTCCTCCTTTTTAATATTCTGAGGCAGGGTAGAGCATTATTTTACAGTGACCTGACACTCAACAAATATAGTAAATGATAAACAAGATTCCTTCGAACTACACATCTGAAAATTGTGTTTTTAAATAATGATTTTACAGAGTTGTTTTCCTAAACAATAATATATAGCTTATAATGTCCGTTATAATAATATAAATTTTGATGTGTTTCACATTTGTTCTCCAGTTATGTGCATTCTTACAATACGTATTGCGATCATTATTTGGCAATAAATAATATGATCCAGTTGCAGTGGATGAACAAAAGAAGCATAATCAAACATGTCCTCATTTGTTTTCAAACATCGCGCCGTTTACATTAAATATATAAATATTTAAAATAACTATATTTAAATAATGATTTGTGAGTAAACAGCTTAATTGTATCTCATTAAATAATCCTAAACAAATTCCATTCCTTGATTTCCAAATCCTCTAGATAAATTCGCTCGTGACATTACATGAAAACACATGACAAACGCAATAATATAAACATCCCCTTTTGGTACACGTAAGATTTTAAAAGCTATATGAATTCTTACGTTATATGTTAAAACGTCTATAAGTAAGAAAAATAAATTTTAAAATATATGTACAAAGTTATATAAAGTTAGCTATATATACATATGCAGAATTAAAAGTTAGATACAATCTATATAACCTAAAGTAACCAATCTTAAAAATACTTCTCTACAAAAACTTAATAAAAATTGTAATTAGTTACATGACATATGTGATATAATAATAAACCGCAATAAGGCGCAGAAAAAATCACACATGGTCTGAACTCTCTGATTGTTTGTGATTCGTTTACAGGGACTTTGTCATCCCAAATAATCTAAAAAATGTACAAAATGAGTATTCTTCAGTTATTATGGATCTTTAAGATAAAATAAGAGATCGCGAGTATTTGACAATAAAATATATAGGGATTTTTTTAAAGCGAGGCGAACATACAATGAAAATTGAGAAATTATAAGTGAACTACACGATCCTTATGGGAAACAGGATTCAATATGTACACTAAAGTATCGTTCAGTGCAATGGACAGAATATATGGCACAAATGGAAAATGAATAAGGGTTATGCAGGAACACCAGAGAGAAAGCAAGTGGCCAATAATGAGGTAGGAGAATAACGATAAGTATGATTTAAGAGACGGGAATTATACAGTGAAAAATTGGAAAATATTGATAAGCATAAGAGTATGGAGAGCTCATGACCATACTACCATTAGAACCTCCGGGTTCGATAGTGCCAGTGAGGTAATTAGTATAAATTCTAATAAGTTACTAATGTTTATAAAAAGTAAAGTATTTTCAGTGATCCTGCATCATATATAAAATATAGTAATAAAATTCTCCACTATCGTTAAATGGTGGAAACATTACTTTCTCGAAACCACTAGTCCCGACTAGGTGCACTTCAGTTCTACCTTCAATGTATCTTCCTTCACTACATCTATCCACCTATACTTTGGTCGTTCCTATCTATGTTTTTTTTTTTATTCTTCCGGTATATATCTCATGAATCTTCTATTGATTTAATTTTATTACTTTTGACATTCTCTTTCCAATTAAATCTTACAATATGTAATATTACGTATAACGTTTGTCGGCCACGGTGTTCTAGTGTATATAGTTTTTCTGGCCTCTAGTCCCGAGAATCGCGGGTTTAAACCCGGCCGGGGTCGATGGATTTTAAGAATGGAAACATCCAAAGGACAAATCTTCCTGGATAGGCTTCAAGCCGTGTGCCCCAATCTGAAGATTTTGGGATCCGTAAAAGAACCTTAAGTCTATATTAGTGCCTCTGAGCAAGATATGTGTGAAAATTTTATATCCACTTGGTCATGAAGCTCCGGTTTCGACAGTGTCATTTAGTTCTGACACAGCATATAAGCGTAAAAAAAATTAGCCTGTACTTAGATATAAAGTACAATGAAGTGCAAAAGTCACTAAGCTACTTTGTTACGTAAAAACTAATTAACTGGCACTATCGAACATGTATGTTCATGGCCGTGCGGACATAAGCTCTCCACACATGTTTGCCAATTATCCCTTAAATCATGATTAATGTTGTTCTCCCACCTCATTCTTGACCTACTAGCTGGCCGTTTTTCCCTCTGGTTACCCTACAAGAAGCTTCCATACCTCTCTTTCATTCCCCATTTGTGCCCATCGCAGTCTACAAGACTTACCTGTTATGAAGCTCAGTACTCATTTCCGGGAAAAACCAGATGTTCTTTCTTTTTTCAATTTTTTCTTTATTTTCTTAATGCATAGGCCTACTGTTCTTTATGCCGCTTCGTATGGTAAAAACTAGATGTCTATTCTTTATTCTGTAAGCTAAAAGAGACTATTTTTGTTTTAGATAAAATGGAGGAAGCTCACTGGGAAAAAAAGCAAATATATTGACCTATCTTGTTTGTGCCAGTTTCTGGACATACCTGGTTTTTTCCGAGGGATGAGTTGTTTACATCTTCCCCGTGTCATCTCTCTTCGGTCCCAAAAAATTTCTAAGAACTTTATTCTCAAATTCTTGTATTTTTCCTCCTCCTCCCGTAAATAAACTACTACACAGAAAAATGCGAGTAAATTAAAATACCCAAAGATGTTTTTAAACCTTTTAAATAATAAATAAAAACAGAGAAAAGAAATTATCCGGAAATTACTTACGTGTGTTAAGTCTAATATTTTTTTAAGGGCAACCCTTTCCATTTAGGGTTGATTATTTACTTGTTTTAGCGTAATCTGTAGGCTGATTATGTACTTGCTTTCTTATAATGAAAGAAAATGGATGCTGGGAAATTATACTTCATGTAGGAATATAATAACCACATGCACAAAACACTGTCTTGTGGTCAGCACAATTAACTGGTAAGTCATACTTTCTCGTGACAACAAAACAACACGTATGGTTATCGCTCATCGTTATCACGAAGGTGGAATGCAAGCCAATCAACGCGAAGAGAAAACAAGGACATTACAATACAGTATATTTGTCGAGCGTTCATAAACCACAAAAATTAAATAATAATTATTAATTCTTGCACTAGCGAACTGGCTATATTACCCTTCTAAATAAACTCGTTGACCCGTAGCTTCATGGCCGCGCAGACATAAGCCTCCATACAACCTTTTCATGAAGTAATGTTATTCAGTCATTACTTGTAATAATTCACCTCCCTCAATCATGGTTAATGTTAGTATTCTTCCATCTCAGTCTACACCCTATTTTACATACAAGAAGTTTCCATGGCCATCTTTCATTCCCCCATTCGTGCCACATCCCTCCCATCGCTGTCTACGAGACTTAGCCATTCATATTATATCTCTGGTAATGATTTATATAGTTCAATGTTACCCGATTCATCGTTCTGTTCATTTATCTTTGGTCGAAAAATGTTCTTAAGAATTTTATTCTAGTATTAAACCGACACTCGTTAATATTTCTCCTCCCTTCTATAAATAGACCATGTTCCGTATCCTATAATATGGGAGAATAACAGTTTTAAATATGTTTAGTTTTATTTTTTTAGAGGAGTTGTGGGATGACAAGGATCCCTGTAATTCATAATACACACGAATTTCCAGAATTGAGTCTATGTTTAAATTCTTTATACACCCCCTTCCTGTTTGTAATTATTATCCTAGGTATTTGAATTCAGCCACTTCTTCATTAAATGTCCATTTCCATTATATATTCATAATGTATTTATATGTATGAACATAGCTATATTTATTTGTATTAATGTTTACCCCCTCTCCCTAATTTCTTAGTGTTACTCAATAGAGTGTGCATGTTGGTTCTTAATATCTCATTGCTATCGTCTAATAATACGTTTTATTAACTTTTATGAAAAATAATTAAAATTTTCATGCAGTTAATTTAACTTTATCTCAAGATTCACATTAATCGGGTAAATTATATGTTAGGACTTTTTATGATAGTGTAAACCAGGATATTTGAAGAGGTAGTATCAAGCGCTAAACTAGGATTGGATGTGACGTTTGTATGCAAAATAGGAGTAAGTTTCCTTGAGGAAAATGCACTCACAATGAAGGAAAGTTAGTGTAGATGTAAAGTGATATCGATTTACTGCACCCCCGGTCCAGATCCCTGGTCACAGCTGGAGAGATATTCTCTCAGGCAGACCTCGTCTTCATGCTACCATTCATAACAACCAATTTGTGACAATTTGAGAAATCGATAATAAATTCTGTAGACACGAAGCCCTGGATAAAGCAGCTGTTTTAAGGGAACACGGTATAGGTAAAGCTTGGAATTATTTATAATATTTATTATTACTATAACTTTGTTCGGTTACACACGCTCGCCTCTCATCGCTGGGGTCCCTAGATTGAGTCTCGAAAACTTCATGTGGGTTTCGTGGTGGACGAAACGGATCCTGGGCAGGGTTTTTCTCCCGTTTTCACCTGCCAAATTTCATTCCATCATTTCTCCATACTCATCTCATTAATTTCGTTTAATTTCGTCCATCTCCCTCTCCCAGTGACGGTGCATCATATTTTTATATTCATTGTTATCAGGTTGTTATTACTACATTCTGGAATTGGCGTTATTTTAACCCACTTCTGAGGTTGCTGCGCCTGGAAGGCGAAGTTATTTCTGCCCCGGTGATATTTATGAAAGATGGTGATGATGGTAACGATTCGCCAGGAGAGGCCTCATTCCTAAACTTATTATAATGAGGTGAATATGATAATGATGGCCATATGATGCTCGGGAACCGTTTGGATCGTAAAATTGCCAGACATTTGTCTGACAGGTGAGGAAAAACTCCGAAAAGAACCTCACCCAGGAAACTTGTCCCTTCCGAGGATCGAACTCGGTCTCGCTGCAGCACGCTACGCTACATAGAGACCACAGCGATGGACGATAAATCTAAATATAAAAACAACGAACATTTTTATTAATGGTTAATGGTGTTACAGTATGCCATCTTATTGCCAATACGTGAGGTTATTAATTCCAGGTGGTCACCTACTCGTACGTGCTAAACGACTTGTTAACTTGTTATGCAATTGGAATCTAACATTTTGATCTGTCTTTTGTTTCGAGAGTTTGCTTTTTCTAAGTGATTAAAATACGTGATTTAATGCGCATTGTTAGTAAAGTTCAAGTCCACCGTAATATTATTTCTTTAAAAACAATAGTTATGTACGCAACAAGGGAAGTACTGTAGTATATTACTAGTCGAGGACGTGTTTGAGCCCGAGCTTTAGCGAAGGCTAGCGAATTAGTTGGAGACTAGTAATGTACTTACTTCCCGAATTGCATATATAAAATTTTGTTCACTCCTGTACTAATAATTATGTTTAATTTTCATATTTCGTATGGATTTATATCTTGGTTTGAACAGTTCAATTGTATGATAGCAAGGGAATGTTGATAAAACAACTGCAATTGGTTATTGTTGTCTGAATTACTGGCAGATATTTTAAATAACAGTTTCAGACTACATATTAATAACAGATATTAATTTTGATGTAGAAATAGCGGCGAATGCTGCGGTTCATTTTCTATTGCCAGCAAAGTCGAAAAATAGTTATGAAAAAGTATATAGAATATTTAAGGACTGGTGTAAATTAAAAATCAGTTGTATCTCCGAAATAACTTTATTAGCTTATTTCATGGGAAGATCTGCAATATTGAAATCAGCTGCGAGTTTGTAAAATACTAGTGAAAATCAAACAAATGTTGTGGCTAATGTTAATAATTGTAACAACTGCTCATTCACTATAAATTTGAATTATCAAAGTCAGAATTAAGTGTGATACAATACAATTGTATTACTCAAGAAAAATTAAGTAGGTAACATTTTTGCATTATTAATTAAGTCAATTACTTTACTTCTCTAAGGAAATAAGTTGAGAAATTACATGCCTTTTCAATGGACACCAAGGCCTTTCAGGTAAATTCAACTTACTTCCCTAAAAACAGAATGATAATTAGGCCATTATTAGTATAAGAGTGAACAAAGAGATTTGGTTCCGTTGATTCAGAGCACATTAAAACAATTTGTTTCATAATGAATTGAACATTAGAACAAGTTCTTCAATTTAATTATCTAGGCATTAATATGTCGCATAAATCTCCAAATTATTTACACAGAGGAAGATCCTTGTTATTTATAGGCTAACTGAGGCCATGAGTATTAAAATGGGCTATGTCAATTTTTTTTGTTAATTTACAAGTGAGCACATCTACTGTAGTTCAAGAGTATATTTATGTTTATAACTGTATTTTACTAGTGATATCAAATGTCTATTAAAAGAAATAAAATATCAGTTGTTTGTATTTCTAATTATAATATATTATTTAAACCAGTATTTAGAAGAACATTCTGTGTTCTCAAATGTGACATAAAGGACTTGGCCCATTTTAGTACTCAAGGGCTTAACTGTCATTGTTATTTATATCCAAATAAGAAAATAAATAAATTATAACAATGAAGCGAACTATATTAAGATAAGTAGGAAAATAAACTTTTAAAATAATATAAATTATTAATATTAGCTAGGTTGAGGAAAACAAAAGGATTGGGTCCTGACATGGTGACCTATTCTAGCTGAATAAACGTCCAACTCCTTGGTTGACACATGTGGATGCAATGCCAACAGCTAATCCTTGTCCAAGGGCTTTATAGGGCTCTAGCGCCATGTAAGTATTTAATATTACCTACATGTTTGTATGTATGTGAATTTTCACACAAATCCCATATGGGGGTAGGGATACTCCTATGGGATTTCTTAACCAAGCCAATTTTGTACGTTCATTTATCTACAGATGTCAACGAGTGACATGTGGTTAGCATATCTCTCAACACTAATTTAATCATTATACTTTAATATTATATAATTAAAAACATTATAGTAAAACTTCAAAATAAAAAAAGTGAAATATTTAGATATCTGGTAGGCAATTAAGGTATTTTTAGATGGATGAACATCAGTTAAATATTGCACGGATGCCCTTTATTCACGCTTGCGGTTCTTTACGAGCCTGAAAATCTTTCAGAAACGGAAACTACTGCTTAAAGTCCCTCCCAGAGGACTTACAGTATCCCTTGGATTTTTCCATCTTAAAAATACATCGTCCCCGGCCGGGTTTGACACCCTTGACCCTCGTGACGAGAGGTAAAGAACATAACCACTAGAACACCGCGGCCGACAATTTGTGATGGATAAAAAAATATTTTACAACTCTAACAAAGAAATATCATTGAAGCAGGAGAAAATGCGATCACTTGGACCTTTAGCAAGCTACACTCTCTGAGACCACAAAACAAATGAAACAATACCATAAGATTAGACAATTTCAAGCATTTAAAATGATAGAACTGACATATACATGTACAGCGTATAGCAACAAATTAAACTCTTTTAAAACCATACAACTACAAACCAAAAAAAAAAAGTGAAAGAAGAATCAGAAGACCTAACAACGCGGTGGGAAACAACAAATATACATCTTGGGAAGGAATGTGTTTATGGTCCATTCCAAGAAGCTCTGAATGATCACGATATTGTGGAATTATCACAGGACTGATAAAATAAAATCGTATATTCCACATATGTCTCATTTAAGTATTTTACGATTTCACAAAACCGCTTGATAATTGGACATTACACAATAACTAACTCTTAAGTAATTCCCTTAAATCATAGTTCATTTTATTCTCCCACCTCATCTTTGTTCTACCAAGTGGGCGTTTCCCTCTTGTCTTCCCGTTCCCCTCTTTCGTTCCCCATTCGTGCCACATGTCCTGCCATCTCAGTCTACCAGACTTCACTCATCTTATATCTGGTTTCCTATAAAAGATCATATAGCTCCTAGTCTTCTCCATCGCCAGTCTCTTATCTCTCTTAGGTCCACAAAATGTCCTGAGCATTTTATTCTCAAATTCTCGTCATATTTTTTTCCTCCTTTAAAGAAGGAGTCCACGTTTCGGATCTATATAATATAACTGGGAGAATACCTAACAGTTTTATATTTTCAGTTTAATGATATTTTAGAGAGAAGTTGAAGACAACAGTCCCTGTAATGCATATCTATCCATAGTAATTCTGCCCGAAGGCAGGTCCTTCACTGCAATCATAGTATTTTCATGCCATGCTTGCAGCTTTACTAGGAATTGTAGGTGTGGTAGCTTCCCTTGCATTCCACACCGGTGAAGGATGATAATGATAAGGATGATGATGATGACCATATGATTTCGAAGACCGTTTGGGCCTTAAAGTTTTCCTGACATTTGTCTTGCATGTGAGGGAAAACCTCACCCAGAAAAACTGCCCCGACCGGTGATAGAACCCGGGCCCGCTGCGTGACAAGGCAGAACGCTACCTCGAAACCACAGCGGTGGACCTGTAATGCACAATAGCTTGCATTTCCAGAATTGAGCATAATTACTATATCCACAAAAGAGGACACAACATTCGCCACCATATGAATAAACCACGGTAAACTTAATAATTTTGTAGATAAATAATCAATAATTAGACGAACATAATAAGTTCATACCAACAGTATTTATTTCATTTTACAAGTATAAATATAATTACTTAATATTACAAAAGTGTATTTTTAAACTGTAGAATTATAATTTTTATTTTTTATCTTTATTGGTTTCATTGTTACAAGTAACAAGCGCACAACCGATTTTTTTTTAGAAATAAAATCTACTTACAAATCTATTTCATTATCAGAAGCACGAAGTATCTAAAAATAATTACGAATGAATTTATAATATTTATAATATACTAATTCAACTAAAAATGAAAATGCATATTTAGTTCATTCAGACGTAGCAGCACGCGCCGGGTATTAGCTACCGTAGTTTCAATATAAAATACGAACTGCATAACCTTACAGTTACGAATGTGCATCAGGCATCAGTCAATGACTGATGCACATTCGTAACTGTAAGATTATGCAGTTCGTATTTTATATTGAAACTACGGTAGCTAATACCCGGCGCGTGCTGCTACGTCTGAATGAACTAAATATGTATTTTCATATTTAGTTGAATTAGTATATTATAAATATATAAATTATATCGTATTATTTTTAGATACTTCGTGCTTCTGATAATGAAATAGATTTGTAAGTAGATTTTATTTCTAAAAAAATCGGTTGTGCGGCTTAAATAAACTAAATATATCTTATATGAAACATAGCAATGTAAATGTTACTTAAATTGTATGGTATGTATTTAGCGACGAGTCAATCGGCGGTTGCTAGAGTCAATTTTTTAATTTGCATTTCAGGTAAATCCCTACTTCTAATGGTCGGATTTCGCTTATTTTTGGATAATATCTACCTTTGTATATATTAATAGCATATAAGCTACTGAATATCTTCGTGATACCCTGAAAACTGCTACCACTAGAGCGATATCTAAATTTTCGCTTCAGGTAAACCTACACCTATTATTTTAGAGCATAATTGATAGTGGCTAAATATAGCCGTACCTGAAGACTTGTATGTACAAATTTTCAAGAAGATTGATTGAGCGGTTAAGAAACTATAAATTACACATACTGTATGCAGGCTGAATTTCTATAATATTAAAATAGTCTTAATAATCTCAAAATCCCATAGATTAAGTACATTGTGAGCATATTCTGGGGTAATAATTAACTAATTCACTGGCACTTTCGTAGATTCATGACTGCGCGGATATAAGCTCTCCATACATCCCTATTCTGAAGTAATGTTTTGCAATCATCCCCTATGTAATCTACTTCCCGAATCATGCTTATTTTTATTATCCCAACTCATTCTTGGTCTACCAAATGGATGTTCTCCCTCTGGTTCCTACAAATAGTTCCCATGCCCCTCTTTCATTCCCCATTCATGCCACATGTCTTGCCCATCGTAGTCTACGAGACTTAACTATTCTTATTATATCTGATTTCCTATAAAGATCACGTAGCTCACTGTTATGTTGTCTTCTCCATTCGACTGTATGTTCATCATTTAGGGGTATTATTTGCAGCTTTTTCTGAATCGGTATGAACTGTAAAGTAAATGCTAATATTTATCTATTTAAATAATGAAATTTAACATAATATGAAATAAAATTATATACATTGCAATGATTAAAGATATTTACGAATTCCTTTCTCAACTCATGAATAAAACATACCTATAATTTTCAATGCTTGCATATAATTATTAAAGAATCCGAATTTATAAACGTTAATGATTTTAAATAAGCTTAAAAATAGCATAATTAGTTAAAATAAAATGCTATGTAACTAATCTCACTCTCACCTCTCTACCTTTCAGGCGCCCCAACTTCATAAATAGGTTTCAATTCCGCAAATGCCAAGAGACAATGCGAGAAATGTCGTAAGACAACCTAATCTAATATATAAAAATGAATGTTTGTTTTTTGTTTGTTTGTTTGTTTGTTTGTTTGTTCGTACTCTATGCGCAGCCATGCCGTTGATCCGATTTTGATGTTTTTTTTTTGTAAAATGTTAAGGAGATTCCCGGGATGAACATAGGCTGTAAGAGAGTTGTAATATTCAATCCCTTCACCCTTAAAAATCACCCTTTGTAGTGAAAAAAGTAAAATAAAGTCTCTATTTTGACGCTTAAATGGCTTACGCTGCCTAAAACCATAACAAATACACCATATTAATGTACACAGAATTGAATATCTCAAAAACTCTATTAAAAAGTCCGCGACAGCATATGTTTATCTTTTACGGATAACTCACAATAAATATTTTTGTCTTTCATTGATGCCAAGAAGATCGGGATAAGTAGATTTCCGGGCAAGCGTGCTCTGCCATACCGTTCATCCGATTGAGATGGGGCTTTTTGTAAAATGTTCAGGAGATTCCGGGATGAGCATAGGCTATAAGAGGTTGTAATACTCAATCCCTTCACCCTAAAAATCACCTTTTGTAGTGAAAAACGTGAAATAAAGTCCCCATTTTGACGCTTAAATGGCTTACGATGTCTAAAACATAACAAATACATCAAATTAATGTATATAGAATTGAATATCTCAAAAAACTCTACAAAAAAGTCCGCGACAGCATATGTTTATCTTCTACGGATAACTCACAATAACTATTTTTGTCAAGAAGTTGGGGATAATTAGATTCCCGGGCAAGCATAACAGCGCACATTAACATTTATTTAGGATTGGGATGCGTTGGGTATGGGAAAAAGGGACTGAAAATCGCAAGAATGTGTGGAGAAAAATTAGGAGGAGGTACTTAGATATAAACCGACAAAATATTTTGGCCGAATGTGTGGGAAAACGATCACTATTTTTACAAAGAGACCTAAAACAAGTTTGGGGAAAAGAATCTTATATACTCAATCTAGGATTTAAAGAGAGATTAGGGCTTGCTTGGTTCAGGTTAGGGGCATGGAAATTTTTAAAAATTAGCGACGATCACGATATGCGAATATGTCCAATGTGCGGGAGCTTTGAAGACGAGATACATATACTAGGAAAATGTAACGATTTAGAATATTGGAGGCATCAGTTATTACCGGAAAAATTTCTAAATTCAAATAGTGGAAGATTGGCATGCTACGAGTTACTGGTAATTCCAGAAAATTGGTTAAACTTGGGTAGATTTCTGGACAAAACGCGGAAAATAAGAACAACACATATTCAGGAATAAATAAATATGTTAGCAAATTGCAATGCCATTAATTCTTAATAATTCTACATAACTAAGTTAATGTATAATGTAATTGTATTGATATGTAATTGTAATATTATTGTGTTTTTTGTTTTGTTTTTAAACATCAACTTATTGTAACGGACTGTCAACAACACGTACGGCTTACTGCCCGTGCGATCCATATTTTTTGTAAATAACATTGTATGTATCTTACTTTTAGTTTAATAAAGGCATTATTTATGTATGTATGTATTTAGGAGTAACAGCGCACGCCGATTATTAGCTAGTATAATTGTAAAAATGCCTGAATTTTAAAACAATGTTGAAATATGTTAATAATTTTAAATTATTTGCAGTTATATGTCGTAAGTTTCGTTACGGTAGTAAATTGTGATGGTACTTACGTTTATGTTGTGTGTGTTGCCCAGTGCATGTGTGTTAAAGGCGATGATCACAACACAACGCTATTTCCAGTATTCATTGTTGCAATTGGTGAAATCACTCGCGGAAATATTCAAGTTCTAATGACCTTGAAAGTCGAACATTCTTTGAATCATTTATAGACATTCATGTGTCATCATCAATTTTATACGTAAGTTAATGCCTTACGGAGAATGTTACAACACGTTTCCCATATTCTACAAAACAACAAGGAAACCAATACTCGTAGAATTTCCCCTTGGCGTTGTGAAGAACCAATTTAGTTACACGGACGGTTATTTCCTGAGACTATCTTCTTGGCATATTATCGAGTTCCTGCTCAGAATTTATATTACTTAATCTCTTGTTTAGTGTAAATGTTAGAGTGAAAGGCGTGTCTAGTCTTAAATGTTTTGTCGTCTTGTAGGTGAGCCTGGTATTGAGCTGATCGCTCATCCAGGGAGGCCCTCTGTACCCTTGTGTGATCAAAATAGTACGTATGTGATATACAGATGCCTTGCGGTTTTAACATCATCTCTTGGTGTAGAATTATGGGACTTGCGCTGGTTCGACCTATCATCAAAAGCCAAAGATTTTTTTTTCACTCTCTTTTCGTTTACACTGTTTTTCCTTCTTGTTTTACCTTCTTCTGTTCTTGTTTTACCTTTTTTCTTGTTAACTTTATTTTATTCTCACATATAGACACAAGGACAGGACACACACCCAGACCGAAGGTAGAAATTTAAAATTCCCTACCCCCAGCCGAGAATCGAACCCGGGTCACCGGAGTGGAAGGTAGGGACTCTACCGACTACGCCACTGCGACGGATTTTTTTTTTTCCCCTCTTTTCGTTTACATTGTTTTTTTTACTACTTTACCTTTTTTGTTAACTCTCTTTTATTCTGGCATATGGGCACAAGGACAGGATACACACCCAGACCTAAGGTGGAGATTTAAAATCCCCTATCCCGCCGAGAATCGAATCCAGGTCGCCGGAGTGGAAGGTAGGGACTCTACCGACTATGCCACGGCGACGGACCAAGACTGATATCTTCGCGAGATAATAAAAATCATTGAATGATGGCTCAACACCATAGAATCTGATGGTCTCTGTTCTGAAGAGTATTTCAATTTCTTGCCAGAAAACATTACGAATAAAATTTGGTTTAAAAAAATTACTTATGAGACAATGTCAATTCCTGCGGTCACATTCTAACATAACCCCTTGTTACTGAAGCTCCCTTTTGTAACTATTTATTCAACGCTAGCTAATATCATCGCCTCACTATGATGGTTGTCCATTTATATAAAAGCGGGTGCTACGCGACAATGCTTGACAATGATTAACATGCGGAATTATTATAGTGGCGGTAGTCGGCATCTTTGTATTTCATTATATATAACAGCTGTGAAGAAACAAAGCGAGCCGCTTGACAACCATCATAGTGAGGCTGTAATACACGGCGTTCGTCCCTACGCCTAAATAAATTAAACGTCGTTTAGTTGAATATGTAAAAAGAAAACTAATTATAAATTTATATTGTAATTATTTTAGATACCCCGTGCTGATTACCTAGCGTTGCCCGGGAATCTATTTATCCCGTTCTTCATAGCATCAATGAGATGAAAGACAAAAATGATTATTCTGATTTAGCCATAATAGATAGACATATGCTGTCGCGAACTTTTTTGTAGATGATTTTTTTTAGATATTCAATTCTGTGTACATTAATTTGGTATATATTTGTTGTGGTTTAGGCAGCGTAAGACATTTAAGCAACCAAAAAGCTACTTTTTAGTGCACCGATGCCTTTTCTTTTTAGCTCCGGTCCTATCTAGTATATACAAAATGAATGTTTCTTTGTTTGTTGGTTTGTTTGTTTTCTTTGTTTGTTCGTACTTTATGCGCGGCCATACCGTTGATCCGATTGTGATGGGGCTTTTTGCAAAATGTTCAGGAGATTCCCGGTATGAACATAGGCTATAAGAGAGTTGTGATACTCAACTCCTACACCCATAAAAATAGCTATTTGTAGTGGAAAACGTGAAAAAGTAGCTCTTTGGACGCTTAAATGTCTTACGCTGCCTAAATCATAACAAATACACAAAATTAATGTACAGAGAATTGAATATCTCAAAAAGCTCTACAAAAAAGTCCGCGACAGCATATGTTTGTTTATCTTTTACGGGCAACTGACAATAACCATTTTTGTCTTTCATTGATGCCAAGAAGATCAAGACAAGTACGTGGTAGATTCCTGTGCAACTCACAATAACGAATTTTGTCTTTTAGCTCATTAATGCTAAGAATATAGAGATAAGCAGATTACCGGGAGGTAATCAGCACGGGGAATCTTAAAATAATTACGATTATACATTTATAATTATTTTTCATTTTACTTATTCAACTAGTAATAAGAAGTACATTAATGTTTGTCTTTCAGCTCATTTATGCCAAGAAGTTTGGGATGAGTAGATTCCCGTAAACAGCACGGGGTATCTAAAAATAATTATGATATAAATATTTCCTCGTACTTATTTAACTCTTCATAAAACGCATTAATTTTCGTATTTCAGCTCATTTATGTCAAGAAGGTCGGGGTAAGTAGATCCCGGGCAACGCCGAATAATCAGCAGGGGGTATTAAAAAATATGAATTTATATATTTGTTTTTCCTTTTACTTATTCAACTAAACATAAATGCACATTAATTTCCATTTATTTAGGCGTAGCAGCGCACGCCGGGTATCATCTACTAGTACATAAAATAATATATTATGTAAATGGTGGTGAAAATCCCATTGAAATCGGTCAAATAATCTTTGAGTCCATAAAGGACAGGCAGACAAGAAGACAGACTCACGCTAATTTATATACGTATATAAGGCAAGTGTGCTACAGTTCCAATTAAATATTAATGAGTAAAGAAAATACCGACTCTTCCGCTCTCTAGGATCGAACTGTAATTTTATCACATGTTGGCGACACCAAAATGTTGATACATAGCAACAGACTCAAAAGGTTCACATCACTTATTCCTAAATGCTTGTAGGTTTAAATATGAACAATATAACCTCTAATCATGTACTTTCAGAAATAAAGCAATGAGGGTCTGGCAACATAAAACATTCACCTTGCCGCTCATTCTTCCTTTAGTGAATTTTATATAACCATATTAAGGTCAATGTGAAATGATTCTTGTTGGAATAATGTATTTGAAATACAAACGTTTAATTCAGTATTTATATGTCTTATTGTTCAAAATGGAATAAAAATGGGCCTAGTTTTATACAGTTGAAAACTGTGCAATCATTGGCATAAAAGAAAATTGTTTTATTTTGTTTGTGAAATAATTAAAGTATTAACTGATGGTCTTATTTCCCAAATTTTTTTAATGTATCTTGAACTTAAAGCGGTCTTTTTTCAACAATTTTTGTCCAAGTTTCTTTGATTTTTTTTTAAATTTTCCAAGTAACATCTGTTCTATTTATGAACATCCATCGATCGTAATTCTGCCCGAAGGCAGGTCCTTACTGCAATCACAGCATTTTCATGCTATGCTTGCAGCTTTACTAGGGAATTGTAGGTGTGGTAGCTTCCCGTTTCCCCCCCCCACACCGGTGAAGGATGATGATGATGATGATAATGACAAGGGTGATGTTGATGGCCATATGATTTCGAGGACTGTTTGGGCCTTAAAATTTTCCTGACATTTGTCTTACAGGTGAGGAAAAACTCCGATAAAAGCCTCACGCAGAAAAACTGCTCCGACCGGGGATCGAACCCGGGCCCACTGCGTGACAAGGCAGCACGCTACCTTCAGACCACAGTGGTGGACATTTACGAACATACTTTATTTAAATGCATCACTGTAGGTCTAATATATAAAATCTTTACTTTTATTAACAATTCTTTCAATATTTTCTTCAAAGGAAATGTTTTATTTTTCGTGTTACGCATGACACAATAATGAAATAATAGGTTCAAAATTTTGAAAAAGATATTACTCTACAAATTAAAAAGAAAAACAAGAAATTTGGGTAGAGTATGTTGAAGTAAAATGCACTTTAATTTCAAAATGCAGTTTTTTGATTACTTTGCGTATAAAACTAATAAATTGTCTATTATATCAATGAATGCACAATCTGTTCGTATAAAACTAATAAACTGTCTATTATATCATTGAATGCACAATCTGTTAATGTATAACCATACAATTTCTATCCCACTTTGAGTACAATCCTAGAGTATATAAATATTGATACTGAAGTAAACTTTTGAACTTTAAATACATTATTCGAATAAGTATCACATCCTTACAAAATCTTAATTTATTCTAAGATTTTAAATTTAATACAGTAAAAACACCCATAGTATTATAATATAAAACAACTTCAGTACTGGGGTAAAATTTAGAAAATGTGACTAAATAATAATAATAATAATAATAATAATAATAATAATAATAAATTAGGTATGTGGCACAATCAAGAGAATATTTAAAAATACAAGAAAGAAAAGAAAAAGAAAATTTTATAAAGCAGCGGCAGTCCCGTTACTATTGTATGGTAGTGAGTTTTGGGTTTTAGCTAAAAGAGAAAAGAAGATCATAGAAGCAGCTGAAATGAGGTTTCTGAGAAGTGTGGCTGGCTGCAAACTTCTAGATAAAATAAGAAGTGAAGATATTAGAAATGAGCTAAATATTTTAAAACATTTAGATAAAATAAAACAATCTAGAAAAAGCTGGAAAGAACATGCCCAAAGAATGAAAGATGAACGCATACCAAATATTATACTTAATTACAAACCAAAAGGAGATAGGAATATTGGTAGACCGAAAAAAAAGAGATGGATTGAACATTTTTGAATGAGAATCTATGAGACCGGAACAAGACACGTGAGTTTAATCCATGAATGTTTGTGATGAGGTATTCTCGCAAGCACTGTGTGTCAAGGTCACAGTCAAAATAAAAGGGTTATAAATAATGCACATATTGAATAGTGTAGAACACAAATATGCAGGCATGTTGTTTATGCGATTATCTGTTAGATCCGTCAAATACGTTACGTTAGGATTCACCTGTCTACTACAAGGACATCTACAACTGCTTTTTACTGAATGCGTCATCATTCACAGTAATTAAAATGTAGGCCTATTTGTTGGTTGAGAACCGTGAAATGTATTTTATAAAAATTATAAATATGAAGAAAGTTTTTTATGTAAATATTCTTATTTGTATTTAATATAGCTAGATGCACTTATCTCGTATAAAATGTGTATGATTAAATATTAGAGAAATAAATGGAAGGATAATTGATTTCTAAAACTCCATGAATAAACTTATAAGTTACATTTAAAGTAATATGAAAGGAAGTTATTAAAGAAAATATTTGAATCATTGATATAGGCCTATAGGCCTTATGGGCAATGGCGAATAAAGAAGAATAAAGAATTGTGTGAATTTTATCACCTTATGTTACGGTAGCTATATACGTACCTTATGGATATTTATTGACCAAACTAATTTAATTACGCTTATTTCCCTACAGATGTCAGTAAGTGATATGTCGTCAGCACATAACCTCAATGAGACATTTAACAGGGAACTAAGGCATTTCTTAGATGGGAAAAGCCGATTAATTTTTTTTTTCTCATAGGCACTAATATAGGCTTAAGGTTCTTTTACGGACACCAAAAACTTCAGATTCGGGACACACGGCTTGAATTCTCTCCAGGAGGACTTCTCCTTTGGATGTTTCCATTCGAAAAAATACATCGAACCCGGCCGGGTTTGAACCCGTGATTCTCGGGACTAGAGGTGAAAGAACATAACCACTAGATCCCCATGGTCAACAAACGTTATAGATGATATTAAATATTATAAGATTTAAATGGACAGAATGTCAAAAGAGTTAATTAAAAAAAATAATTAGAAGAATCATGAAATATATGCAGGAAGAATAAAAACATACATCGGAAAGTCCAAAGTAGGCCTATAGGTAGATAGATGTAGTGAAGGAAGATACAAGGAAGGTAGAATTGAAATGCACCGAGTCCGGCCTAGAAGTTTCTAGAAACATGTTTCCACCATTTAAGTTTTATTATATTTAAGCTCAAGATATAGGCCTAAATAAGAAAATGCAGAAATTTCAAAATGTTTGTGGAACAATCAGACGAACACCGAGGAAACAAGTAAGAAAGGATACGCAGCTAAGATTTTACTCAACGATGGCACTACCAGTGGCGATGTATGGAAGTGATGCCTGGGTCCTAAAGAAAAAAGAAAAAAATTAAAATTCAGGCAGCGGATGAGATTCCTACGGGCTGTGAAAGGTTGTACAAGAGAAGAACATATTAGAAATGAGAATATTAGAGAAGAACTAAAAGTACAACCACCTCTCCAACGAATAGAATAACACAGGAACAATTGGATAGAACATCTTTAAATAATGACAAAGGATAGGATATCAAAGATGGCACTGATGTATAATCATGGAGGACAAAGATCGATAGGAAGACCAAGAAAGCGCTGGACTGAACATATTGTAAGATCGGAACAGGCAAAGACCTAATCCGTGAAGTTGATGATGATGATGATGTTATTTATGGTACACGATGTAGGAACACTGGGAAGATTTTATTTTCATAATAACAGTGACTTATTAGAATTTATACTAATTACCTCACTGGCACTATCGAACCCGGAGATCTATGGTCGTATGGACATGAGCTCTCCATACTCCTTATCCTGAGCTAATATTTTCCAGTCATTCCCTGTTTAATTCATTCCGTCCCTCAAACCAAGTCAATGTTATTCTCCACCTTATCTTTGGCTTGCCGACTAGGCGCTTTCCTTTTGGTTTTCGTAGAAGTTTTCATGACCCTCTTACCTATCCGTGCCACATGTCCTCCACATCACAATCTTCTTGACTCTTATTATTACGTCTGGTTTTCCACAAAGATAATGTAGCTAATGTTTATTGCAGTTTTTTTGTTTTCCCATTCACTTGTCTGTTCGTCTTTCTTTAGTTCAAAAATGTCCTAAGCATTTTACTCTCAAATACTAGCAATCAGTTTTCTTCTCTTACAATAAGATACCATATTTCGAATCAATAGGCCTATACTTGAAGAATAGCCATTTTATATATTTTGCTAACTTTTTATATAAGTTGAAATGACACGAGTCTTCGCAGTGCATAATAGCATGCGTTTTCCCAGAGTTGAGCCTATATTTAACATCATTATACACTTCATTCCTGTTTGCATATTGTTCATTGATATTTGAATTCTGCCACTTTTTCACATTCCCCCCCCATTTGTCGTTAAGGCTGGAAATCTACACAACAAAGTCAATTACATTCATGGTTTAATTAGTTTACAACCTAACACACTGGCACTATTGAACCCGTAGGTTCATGGCCACGTGAACAAAAGCTTTCTATACATCCCTATCCTGAGCTAATGTTTTCCAGTCATTCCCTGTATAATCTACTTCCCTCGAATCATGGCCAACGGTTTCGTAATTAAATTTCTGAAACACCAGCCCGGACGTGGTTTTTTCTTTAATTTTCCTGCTGTATTATATAGATTTCCGGAATTGTTATATAAATAAAATCTTGGAGAGTTCGCATCCTGGGCCATAAAGATAACAGTAAAATTCTTTCGAATTATTAAGTGGTGGGCATAAATCCTTAATACCTCTAACGCGGGAACAGTGTATGTTGCATGTGCTCAAAAACAGGGAGATCATCATCATCTTCCTTGCAGGGATTGGCAATCTTGCCTGTTCCGTCTTCACAGTGTTAGAATCATCTCTTCCTCGTACGACCCACACATCTTCTTCCTTGAGGTTGATAGTTATATGTTAGTGCTGGGATTCTTTCGTTATTCATACGATCCAGATGGACCCTCCAATTCTCTTTATATTCCTCTATTTTCTCATTTAAGTTTTATATATTCGATTCATCTCTTATATCTTCATTCCTTATCAGATCCATTTTTGTGCAGCCTTTACCACACGAAGGAACCTCATTTCAGCCGATTTCTATCTCTTTCGTGTAACATCCAAGACTCACTATCGAACATTAATACCGGCACAGCCATTATTTTATAAAACTTTAATTTCGTGTCTTTTCGAGTTTTATTGTGGAGAGTTCCATTTATTGTCTCACATACTGACTGAAATTTGTTCAATTTGGTTTCTAAGTCTCTATCCATATCATAGCTTATATTCAATATAATCAAAATTAGATACTTGTTCCAATACTTTGTTTTCTATTATTATTTTGGAGCGTAAGGGTATTTTTCTCGATGGGCCATTACTTTTGTTTTTTTTGTGGATATTTTCAAGTTATATTTGCTGCCAATTTGACTCAACTTATACACTGAACGTTGCAAGTTCTCTTCATTATTCTGTATTATTGTCATATCATCTGCATATAGCAATATATTTATTTTCTTATTTACACTAAACGGGGAGATATGGAAGATATTCATGAAAGAAGCTGAAATGATGGTGATTTTTAGGGCAAGTATTTTTATATGCTAAAAGTTAAGATTGCGACATAGTATAATGAGAAGTAAGACTTCTGTATTTTGTCTTGTTTCCACATACATAAAGTTGAATAATATATACTGGACTATCTGCGTTACAATCTTAATTTTTAGTACTTTTTTTTTCTCTAG
Source organism: Diploptera punctata (assembly GCA_030220185.1). Classification (NCBI taxonomy): domain Eukaryota; kingdom Metazoa; phylum Arthropoda; class Insecta; order Blattodea; family Blaberidae; genus Diploptera; species Diploptera punctata. Next base: position 17,469 of record JASPKZ010006154.1, on the reverse strand, counting down.
TGATAATGGAGATGATATTGTTGATATAGCGTCATTTATTTGGTCATACTTATTCTTTAGAGAAAGTTGAGGTGTCAAATATGTATTTTACTAGATAATGTTAAAACTATAAGTAAGCTATAAATTATACTAATGTTATTGTGGAAAACAAACGACGCGACACTCAGATATCGATTTATCGTAACAGCCATGGCAAGATATCGACGCTGGCTTTAATGCCACATGTTATGTCCATGTAGTAATTCAACTCATACTGAATCCCTAGTATTTATTACCGGTACTGAAAACTAAAAATAAACAATAAATTAAAAAACTCTAGAAGAATCGAAAGTGAGGTTCTGTGGATGAGTTGAGATTTTCAAAATTAATCCCCCTCAAAAAAAACTTTTAATTCGTGTAATATACGTAATTTTATTTCATGTTACGTCGAAATGTATTATTTGAATTAATAAATATTAACATTGCTCCTTGCCTCTGGTCCGAGGGTCGCGGGTTCAAACCCGGCCGGGGTCGATGGATTTTTTAGGACGGAAAAATCCAAGGAGCAAGTCCTTCGGGAGGGAATTTAAGCCGTGGGTCCCGAGTCCGAAGATTTTCAGGCTCGTAAAAAATCCTTAAGCCTGAATGAAAAGGCCTCTAAGCAAAATTTACCGAATTTTCCTGTCCTAGTACTATCTTGGTTTCTTAGATGTCAGTATGAGGCGGAACGCTGACCACGGACCACTCAAAATGACATCTATACGAAAACAAGTGTAACTAAATTAGTATGGTTCAAATTCTTCCTTGTAGGGGGAGAGCGCCTAAATCTCTGTAAAGGGAAAAACATAGGCTTACAATAAAAACAAATATTAACATTACGTATCTGTTCAACAATCAACACAGAAAGACACTCCTGAAATACGTATAGAATGAACTGGTCCGTATATATTATAGGCGTTGTTAGTACTATTTCAAGAACAAAGAAGAATAATAGTATATTACGATGCTAGGTTGGGAAGTGGTTTTTACAAAAGCGAGGAAATTTCCGAGATTCTGTAAAACACTTCAGAAACGTGCGTTGTACATTATTTTTGCGCGATGGTGTTTTCAAAATAATAAATAATAGTAAAATAATAACATCTTTATTGGAAATATTTGCGTTCATTATAAACAACTGACTAACCTTAACAGTATGGGCAATGTTTATTAGTTGAAACAACAGGAGACCGTGACACCAATCAGTGATGAAATGGCGGCAAGTACGTATTTATTGTTTTATATTATTTCAAATAAAGTTCAGTTCATTTAAAATGCAGTATATTAACAATACCTTTTGGATATTTTTTGTATATACATTAACGTAGTATTCATAGAGGGCAGTGGTTTTACTTCTCACACGCTGTTTGTAATAGGCTATGTATACAGTATAGTTATTTTTATTACAATATAGTTATTTAGGTTGGCAACCCCGACATGTAGGAAGTTGAACTTACAATTATGGTCGCCATTGCTGTAAGTACAACAAAACACACTGTCGCGCAAAAAAGCAATATATCGAAAATAAAATATGTATTAAAATATAAAGCATTGCATAAACTCACAGTTTCGAAATGTATAGTTAGGCATTGTAATACCACTTGCAACAATGGCGTAAATGACTCATTCATCATGATTGCCAATTAACAAAATGAAATTAATAATGATTTATAGCATTTAAGAATGTTTCCTATAATATGAAGTGATTTATTTTTAGTTAGACTTATTTTGAAATAAATGCTGATGACATGAATTTATTATAATTTATTATCTTCGCTTGTGTACTTGTAAAATCATTAAGTAAACCATTTGTATTCATGTGTTGGTGAAAGTTGCGTCCGTTTTGTTGATATTTCAGTAATATTTCTGTCAGCCATTTGCCCTCCGCTGTGATCTCGGGGTGTCATCACTGCCTCTTAAGCAGCAAGCCCGTGCTCAATCCCTGGTCGGGACAAGTTTCCTGGGTGATTGATATTTTTCGATATATTTCCTCGACTGTAAGAAAATTTCAGGAAACGCTAAGGCCCAAAAGGTCCCCAAACATCATAATTATCACTATCATATTCGCCATGTTTAGTATGAATGTATGTGTGTTGGTGTGAATGGTGTGTTGTCTCGGAGGAGATCCTCATTGCCCTTGTGTGGTTCAAAAAATTATAAGAGTGATCAACAATTTAAAATCTCTCCTGACAGGTCGTGCTACCGTAAGGCTACTGTAAGGCCCGGACATGTAAAAAGTAGCTGTAAGGCGAGAGGTTAAAGTGAGATTATAGCCGACATGAGAATAAATTAGTACTTCGAACTTGTATTAAAATGTGTGAGTCAGGGTAAGCCTACTGTAAGTCCTTATAGAAGTAGTTCTAAATTCGTAATGATTTATTTTACTAACTTGTGTGGAGCGAAACAATAGTATTTTCCAATGCAAGGTTGGGAAGTAGTTTTTACAGAAGCGAGGAAAATAAAAAAAACGAGCGATAGCGAGGTTTTTAATTTCCGAGATTCTGTAAGACACTTCTCAAACGTGTGTTGTACATTATTTTCTGCTCGAAGGTGTTTACATAATAATAAATAATAGTACAATAATACCATATTTGTTGGAAATATTTGCATTCATTATAAACAATTAGTTAACAGTGTGGGCAATGTTTATTCGTTGAAACTACGGCAGGCCGTGATACCAATCAGTTATTAAATAGCGGCAAGTGCGTATTTACTGTTATATATTGTTTCAAATAAAGTTCAGTTCATTTAAAATACAGTGATTTTTTTTCGTATGATGTATATTAACACTACCTTTTGGATATTTTTTGTATATACATTGTACTTAGTATACATAGAGGGCAGTGATTTTACTCCCCACACGTGGTTTGTAATATATAATATTACAGTATTATCATCAATATCATATTCACCTCATTAAATTAAGTCTAGGTTTAAGACCTCTCCTGGCGCATCATTACTCATAGTCATCACCCATCATATCATTGGGGCAGCGTAACCCCGCCTTCCAGGCGCCCCAACCGCAGAAGTGGGTTACAATACGCCAATGCCAGGAGAGAATACCTGAAATGTCGAATGACAAATAGGTGGCATTGAACAAAAAAAAATATTACAGTAGGCCTATATTTATTTTATTACAATATAGTTATTTAGGTTGGCCACCCCGAAATGTAGGAAGTTGAACTTTAAATCATGGTCGCCATTGCTGTAAGTACGACAGAACGCACTATAGCGCAAAAAACAATAAAAACATAATTTGAAGCAATCAATAAAATGGAGTCATGTAAGTTGGTAACACTGTGGCAGAAGAATTTTAAATTATGTGGAATAAATTATGCATATTGACTACAAAGAACAAGTTCTACACTACATTTTACTTAATTTTATCTCTTCGATCAATACTTTGTGAGAAACTTGACAGATATACGAAACCCCTAATAAAACTCTTATTTAACAGAATGAATAGAAGAAAACGATTTTATTCCCACATAAATATGCAAATTATTCATCAGTTATTCAACATTTTTTACCTACAAAATATAATTTGAAGCGCTTAGAACAGTAAATGTTAAATATCATGTTTTTTATACTGAGAATATGTTAACTTATGATGTTTATAGAAAATATAGATCTTATAGGTTACTTATAAAATTAATAATAAAATTCCGTTGAGGTTATAGTCACGATATAAAATTAAACTTGTAAGGTGCAGTCGTCCTCAATTTAATTATTTTTTTATTTATTATAGGCCTTTCAGAATCTAGTTCGATTATCAGCGAAAGATGTTATGTTATAAAATTACAAAATAAGTACATGTAAGATGCATTGACTGTACCTGACATGTACTAATTTTATATTATAATATCGATCTTTTTTATCACATCTCATGTGATGGCCAGTGTTCATTGGTTGCACTCGGGATTAAATGATACCTGATCGGAACACATTAGTTAAGTTCGGCGGTCCGTTTACCCCGATTGTATAATCTTTGAATTGCTCTCGTGGTCAGTAATTTCATAGAGACTTAGACCTCTCCGTTCTATCAATGGGTATGGTGAAAATGCTCTTGTTCACTCCTGTACTAATAATGGCTTAATTATCTTTCTGTTTTTAGGGAAGTAAGTAGAATACCAGAGAGGCCTTGGTATCCATTGATAAACGGCATGTAAATGCTCAACTTACTTCTCTAGGGAAGAAAAGTAATTGACTTAATTAATAATGTAAAAATGTCAATTTACACCAGTCCTATATACTTTTTCATATATATTCTTAGACTTTCCTGGTAAAAGAAAATTAACCGCAGCATTTGCCGCTTCCTCTGCATCACAGTTAATCATATCTGCAATTAATATGCAGTCTGAAACTGTTATTTAAAATGTCTGCCACTAATTCAGACAACAATAAACAATCGAAATTGTTTTATCAACATCCCCTTGTTATCAAACAATTGAACTCTTCAAACCAAGATATAAATTCACGCGAAATATAAAAATTAGATATAATTATTAGTATAGGAGTGAACAAAATTATATATATATATATATATACAATTCGGGATGTAAGTACTTACTAGACCCGAACTTATTTGCTAGCCCTCGCTAAAGTCCGGGTTCAAACACGTCCTCGACTACAGTAGTAATGTACTACTTACTTTCCTTGTTGCGTACATAACTATTTAATTAATCGTACCATTATGCAGTAAAACTTGTTTAATCCGGAACATGAATAATGCGGAAATCTGTCCAATGTGAACACATTTATAGGTCCCGGCGAAGTAATAGTGATTTTACGTTAATTTATTTTGCATCGAACGGAATCTGTTCAACACGAAAACTGAAGGATATTTCTACACCATTCATGAAAAAATATATAAAGCGGAAAGACAGAGAGGTAAATAAATTAGTTTCCACTTCATCTAATTCCTGTTAGGCCAAAAAAAAAAGAAATTATACCTAACGGCGAGTACCTGTAACTGAAATTTTTTCGGTCTCACAGACACCCATTATGGGAAATACAGATAGTGTACCTGTCTTACAAATAATCTTAAATTAGTTTAAGTTCTGAGACTAATCAGGTATCGTTGTGAACTTACGAAATAAAGATGGCTAAAACGTATGTATCGTTGTCATTAAACGAAAATCTGAAAGTGATTGAAGATAAAGGAAAAACTCTCAGTGCGCGAAATAATGACTAAATTGAAATGTGGAAAAACTCAATTGTATGAGACTTTAAAACACAAAGCAAAACAATTAATGAATGAATGAATGAATGCAAGAAAATGGTCAAATGAAGAAAGAGAGAGAGGGGGGGGGGAGGAAAGGAATGAACGAAATAGGCTGGGAGTATTTTACAAGTGCACGACGATAAAAAAAAATCTCCAAATTTCCAGACCGATGTTCCAAAGTCAAGCTCTAGCTGTTGCTAAATCCCTAGGGAATAACGATTTCAAGACATCTTTAAAATGACTGGACAGATTTAAAAGACGACACAACGTAGTGTGGAATGAAATTTGCGGGGAATCAAAGGATGTGCACAAAAGTGTAGTTAGTGAGCGGAAACCGAAACTGCATACTTTAATTTCAGGATATGCACCCAATAGACATTTTTAAATCTGACGAAACTGGGCAATTATTTCTCGCGTTACCTTCAAAGTCGCTCATACAAACTATACTTCACTTTTCAACGGCAGCGGAACTACAATTAATCCAAGGTACGTAAAAAGACGTATACGGTACTCTATAATCTGAGATTATTGATAAGTTTTAGTTTTTTATAATGCGGAATTTTGTCTAATGCGGAACAAAAAATTGGTCCCATGCGATTCCGCTTTGAGCACGTTTTACTGTATTATACTCCAAGTGACTCCCCGCTGAGTTTAAAGCTCATTTATAAACTTAAATATGCTTATTATATTTATTATTAAATTTATGAAGAAATTAACACATATTAGGCTAATGTACTTAACACAGAACAAACGATAAGCGCTACATGTTGCCAACTTTCTCAGTAAATATTGAGAATCTCCTCTACATATTCTCATAACAAGGCATATTTTAACATCAGAGTACCTTCGAGCACTATTTACGTATTTATTTGGATTCACTTCAAGGGATTGGGAACGCAAATGATGGTGTTATACACATGTTATGGCTCTGATACAGCACTACCAACGGGACATCAATTGACTCTATAGTTAAAGACAATACAGAACATAACAGATCAGATAAGACGATAGCAATAACCAACAGAGAAGTTGCGATGTAACAATGACTGTCTCTGAATTGATTATAATCAAAACAACATATATCTAGAAAGCAAAATCAAAACGATTTTGTTTAGAAAGTATGGACGGAATTATTATCCTAGGATGATACGAGGACCATAATCGGAGATTTACATCTTGGAGAAAGTTGGAATATGTGTAACTACATACTACAAAAGATTCATTGGTGTAAGTGGTTAGACACTCCCCTTCCACCTCTGGGTTCCAAGTTCATATCTCGAGTACTGCGACAAGCTTGGTAGCCACAATCCGTTCTTTTAGGCCTATATTACAAATTTTCAATAACTTAATAGAGGATTCGATTCATCTCATCATTTACATCATCCATCTACCACTGAAGTAGTGGTCGACAGGTCTCGTCCATCGCGTCGGCATCCTTATATATCGCAGCTGTTTTTCTCATCCTGTCCCTCGACATGTTATTATGCTGAACACTATTAATTGAATATTGGAAGGTTTTGCGTCATGGTTCCTGTTATTTAATTTATTATAAAAGGATGTCAAAATAATAATATGACTATAATTCTTAAACATTGAAAAATAACAGATAGGCTATCATAGGAATGCGCCTAGTTGGTAGGCCAATAATGAGGTGGGAGAATAACATTAACCATGATTTGAGGGAAGTATATTATATGGGAGATGATTAGAAAACATAGGCTCAGGATAGGGAAGTATAGAAAGCTTGTGTCCGCGAATCTATGTGAGTTAGTTCTAACAAAGAAGTATAATAGAATTTCTTGAGCGCCAATGATTTCACCATGATTAACGATTTTTTTTAGTTTATTATTTTCGAAAAAAGTTGTTTTTATAAGTAAAATCTATCCAGAGCCTCAATGCAGCATTTATTAAGGCCCTCTACCAAATTGAATCAAGGTCTTGTATCCGATACCCAGTTACCCAAGATCGATCCGTATACAGTATTAGGATTATCCCTCTTCCTACACCCAGGCCTAACTAACTCACTGGCCCTATCGTACTCATAGGTTCATGGCCGTATGGACGTAATCTCTCCATATATCCCTATCCTGAGCTAATATTTTCCAATCATACCCTGTATAATCTACTTCCCACAAATCATGGATAATGTTATTCCCTCGCCTTATTCTCCGTCTGCCAACTGGGGTTTTCTCTCTGGTTTTCCTACAGGAAGGTTCCATGTTCCTCTTTCATTCCCCATCGTGCCACATGTCTTGTCCATCTCAGTCTACGAGACTTAACTGTTATTTTTATATCTGGCTTCCTATACATACCATGTAACACTTTGGTTTACCTAATGATATTTTACCCCAAGGGTTTACCAATTAAAATGTTTGACAATATTTCTAGAGTCAATAGTTCGAGCTACGTGACCGGTTCATTACAAAATGCAATTGAAGTATGACAACTTGAGAAGACTGCTGGTCTCAAATTCATACGTCTTAATCGCTGAGTTGGAAAATCATGTAGAGTCTAGACTCTAGATAGTTATAGGTGGTAAGTGATCCTCTTCCCGGCCGGGGTCGATGGATTTTTTTTTTTTTTAGTATGGAAAAACCCAAGGAGCAAGTCCTCCGCGAGGGATTTTAAACCGTAGCAAATTAAATTTGAAGAGAAAAATATATGCCTAAATCGGGATTTGAACCCAATATATCTGGTTCTGTATACCAGTGCTTTAACGATTTAAGCTATTAGGCATATCAATTTAAACATAGATTTTTCTCTTATACTAATACGATTCCCACGCGCCACCAGAGATATTGGATTCAAATTCCGATTTAAGCATATATTTTTCTCTTCAAATTTAATTTTTCATTCAGTGAGAAGTGATAAATTCAGATTAAACATCGAATTTAAGCTGTGTCCGAAATCTGAAGATTTTCGAGGGTCGTAAAAATCCTTAAGCCTGAATAAGAATACCTTATTATCTTATCATCCTAGCAATACCTTAGTTGCCTGCTGGATGTATCATTGGATCAGTATGTTGACCGCACACTATTCATGTCTATGGCAAAATAAGCGTAACTAAATTAACCTGGTATAATAACTCCTAACAAAGGAGAGGCTAAGGTAGGGTGTCCATTCGTCCCGTTTTTTTGGAAAATGTCCTGCTGTCCCGAAGATTTTCTTGGGGACGCTCAAATGTCCCGCTTTTGGGATGATGCTTTGTCAATGTATTTACGAATGGCGACTTATTTTGTTCTTTAATATGTAATTATAAATATGGACGTTAGAAAGCGCCAGCTGTATGACCACGATGCACTGTATGGTTTATAATCTTTTTTTTTTTTTTTTTTTACTCTCATATATTGGTAACTGGCATATTTTTCAAATTGTCAATCCATGGTCAGTACAGCCAATGTCGGAGATTTCCTGCTGATTCTGGCACTTTGGCGGTGGATAAATACAATTTTAACTTGGATGAAAGAGATTTAGTTAGTACATTTTCATAACCCTTGCAGCGATAAATAAATATTTTTAAACGTTAATAATCAACGATTTTAGTGTTTTTTTATTAATGCAGCTGAGTAAGTAATTTTAATGGACAATAAAAAATATGCATAACTTATATGTGCAATTTGTATAATTTGTTAATGTCCCACCTTTTTTAAAATGTCCCAGGTTTTCCCATTAATTTTTTGTACGTATCCCCCTTTTACATTGAAAGTATTATGGACACCCTAGGCTTAGGCTCAACATTGGGATATGTCATTGTAGATGTAGACGTGATCCTCCTACTAAATATACCTGATTGTCTTAACCTCCAACTGTTATTTATCCAAATTCCTTGCGATGCTGAGTGGGTACCAGTCCCATATACTGGACGAAATTTCACGACAAAATATATTTCTCCAAGGAGACTAGAACCAAAACGCGTCCCATAGTTATGCGTTACGCACCAAAGCATAATTCCTTAAACCCCACAGGCATGTTGTCGAACAAATTATAACAAAAGTGATTTAAACTCACTGGCACTATTGAAGCATTGCGCGCGGACATGATATCTCCGTACATCCCTACCCTGACGTAATATTTTCCAATATGCCCTGTATAATCCACTTACCTCAAATGTTGGTCCACCTCATTCTTGATCTGCCCTACTGGGCGCTTTGCCTCTGCTTTTCATTCAAACTTTATCAAATGTCATTCCCCATTCGTGCCACATGTACGCAACGCAGTCTACGAGACTTAACTATTTTTTATTATATACGTGATTTACTGATCCAAATATTTTTGCCAAATAAAAAAATAGTAACAATAATAATTATTATGCCATTGCGTTACAAGGTAAAGTATTATCTCCACTTTCATTAGTAAAATCAAGATTATTATTAATAGTACGCATCGACTATAGGTTTCAAAATAATATTTAACAATATACTGATAAATATGACGGCATAACTTTCTCTCACATTAGTATCCTAAAAATGTTTATATCGCAACATTCCAAAGATATTATAATATAATAGTAGTGTTTACAAAAATAAAATTAGGAAATAAAAATCTTACAAATGCCATACTTGATGTTTATTATTATTATTATCATTATTATTATTATTATTATTATTATTAGGGCCTATTATCATCATTATTTACTTACTCACTGGCACTATCGAACCCATAGGTTCATGGTCGCGCAGACATAAGCTATCCATACGTCCTATCCTGGGCTAATGTTTTCCAATCATTCCCTGTATAATCTACTTCCCTCAAATCATAGTTAATGTTATTCTCCCACCTCATTCTTGGTTTACCAACTGGGCGTTTTCCCTCTGGTTTTCCTACAAGAAGTTTCCATGCAGGTCTTTCATTCCCCATTCGTGCCACATGTCTTGTCCATCGCAGTCTACGAGACTTAACTGTTCTTATTATATCTGGCTTCCTCCTGTAAAGACCATGTAGTTCACTGATATGCAGTCTTCTCCATTCACCTGTCTGTTCATCTCTCTTTGGTCCAAAAATGTTCCTAAGAACTTTATTCTCAAATATCACTTGTACATTATAAATATGCGCGCAATATTTGCCATTGACAATTACACTGCACTTTACAACAATGTGCATGTTCAGTCACCGAGTTCAAAAAAAGGGTTGTTGGTAGCTCTTGGTAAAAGATTACGAGGATGAACATGTCCACAGAGTATAAAGTGCCGGAAACAGAATAGTTTATGACAGTAGGAGCACTTCATGAATGCCTGCATTAAGCAGTCGTCGAGTCACACTGCTTTTGAACATCCAAAATACGTCCGGGAGGTGTTTTAATCCTCACTGGTTTGAAGTCATCGTATCCAGCTACAGACCGGAGTACCGAACAAAGTCTGTGAAGACTGGAGAACAGAACTGATTGTGTAGAATACACATCAGCAAAGAAATTGAATCCCTCGACGATGTTGTGAACTGATAGTCGTTAAGGATACAGTGATCTTCAATCCGCTTCAGCACCGCCTTGAACTGTCGGAAGAATAGCACATCAAGTGGCTGAATGTAAGTTGTGCTCCCATGAGGGGGTGGTCTTCACAGTATACACCACTTTTGAAATCAGATAGCACCGATATGAGTTCTGTCACGATATGTCCCGAGCAAATCAACCATAGCATATACTGTCGACTATAGCGCATACCCTGCAAATAACTACATTAGCTAGAGAAAAAATGTTTACGATGCAATAATTACCCATCGTCATCACCCATCATATCATTAAGCAGCGTAACCCCGCCTTCCAGGCGTCCCAACCTCAGAAGTGGGTTATAATATGACAATGCCAGGAGAGAATACCTGAAATGTCGAATTACAAACAGGTGGCATTGAACAAAAAAAAAGTTACTAAAGTCACGATATCATGTTAGGTATGGTCCATTGTGAGCGAAATATCGAATCTTCGTAGCTTACAGTGTTATTGGTGATGACACTTAGTTATACATTTTTGTAATCAAACATATTCATACAAACAAAAACTTGTTTTGCAATTGCGATCACAACTTGCGCTAACTCCCTCGTAAGTAGAATAACAGAGACTTAAGAGATTAGATGTGTGCGATAATAATAGATAGATAGATAGATAGATAGATAGATAGATAGATAGATAGATAGATAGATAGATAGATAGATAGATAGATAGATAGATAGATAGATAGATAGATAGATAGATAGATAGATAGATGGATAGATATATAGATATATAGATAGATAGATAGATAGATAGATAGATAGATAGATAGATAGATAGATAGATAGATAGATAGATAGATAGATAGATAGATAGATAGATAGATAGATAGATAGATAGATAGATAGATAGATAGATAGATAGATCATCGGTTGATTAATGTCTGTGACATCGTCCGATTCCTAATAGCCAATTTTGTCGGTCCATCCAATCTCCTGGTTGTAGATGTTTCTCCTTCATATATAAACATATTCCCTGACTCCAGGAGGTTTTAGGTCTTTCTCTGCTTCGTCTTCCCTCAGGTTTCCATTCCAAAACAGATTTTGGTAGTCGATCCTCTTCCATTCGCTGGGCATGTCCGTACCATCTTAATTGCTGAGTTTTAATATAATCTAACATAGTGTCTTCAATCTTCATTTTCTCCCTTATAACTGAGTTCCTAATGTTTTCTCTTCTTGAAATTCTTGCGGCCCTTCGTATAAAATCCATTTCCATTGACAAAAGGTACTTATTTGTTTTTGTTGTTAATGGCCAATGTTCTGCTCCATAAGTAATGATGCCATAATAATAATAATAATAATAATAATAATAATAATAATAATAATAATAATAATAATAATAATGATGATGATGATGATGATGATAATAGTCCGATTTCCTAAAAAAAGATCACGTAGCTCATTGTGAAGTTCAACTTCCTACTTTTCGTGGTGCCAACCTAAATAGCCTAACTATACTGTAATATTACATAACGTGTGGGAAGTAAAACCACTGCCCTTAATGTAGGCTATTATACTACGTACAATCTATGTACAAAATATATCCAAAAGATAGTGTTAATATACACTATACGAAACAAATCACTGCATTTTAAATGAACTGAAATTATTTGAAACAATATATAACAATAAATACGTACTTGCCGTCATTTTATGACTGATTGGCGTCACAGCCTGCTGTAGTCTCAATTAATAAACATTGCCCACATTGTTAACATTAGTCAATTGTCTATAGGCCTAATGAACGCGAATATTTCCAACAAAGATGTTATTATTTTACTATTATTTATTACTTTGAAAACACCATCGCGCAAAAAATAATGTACAACGCACGTTTTTGAAGTGTTTTACAGAATCTCAAAAATTAAAAACGTCGCTATCGCTCGGTTTTAAACATTTCCTCACTTCTGTAAAAACCACTTCCCAATCTCCTCGCATCGTAATATACTATTTTTGAGAGGAATTAGGATGACAAGAATCATTGAAGTGCATAATACCATACGTTTCCTGAGTTGAACCTACGTTTTAATTGTTTTCTATTTCATCCCTGTTTGTAATTATTCTTACTATTATTTCAATTCCGCCACATCTTCAAATTTTCCTTCATTGTCTTTACGCGCCCATCCCCGTTTAATAATGTATTTATATATGTGACAATATATCTATATTTATTGTTTTTGACTTCCAGTCCCAGTTTATAGTGTTACCAGATAGAGTGAGTGTGTTTTTGTATAGATAACTCGGTACTATTATAATAATATCATCAACTTACATAAATATATATATATATATATATATATATATATATAGGCCTAGCTCTAAAGAGAACTAAAACATGTAGTATTACTGTGTAATGGATAATGTTGTTAATAATAATAATAATAATAATAATAATAATAATAATAATAATAAAATTGTATTGTAAGGCTATGTTTTCCCTTTACAGAGATTTAGGCGCTCTCCCCCTACAGGGAAGAATTTGAACCATACTAATTTAGTTGCACTTGTTTTCGTATACAGGCAACTAGTGATAGAAAAACTAAAGGAGACACTAGGAAACAACAACATATGGACGAACCTCATTAATACACTGCTGAGCTGGAATGAAATATATGTCTCAGATAACATCATCATGTCAAAACCGATCATTCAAACAAATGGAGTACTGCAGGGCGATCCACTAAGCCCCTTACTGTTTATACTAGCAACCGAAGAAATCCTTAGAATTACCCAAAAAGATGGTATCTTCTCGTGCGCATATGCGGACGACATCGTAATCGGTTCCACAGACATAACAACACTTCAGGAAACAATAAACGAAGTGGAAAATTGGAGCTCCAAGAACAAGCTGGACATTAATATATCAAAAACGGACACAATGATCTTCAGAAACGGAGGAAGAGCCGCCATAAATGAAGAGATATACATAAGGGAAACTAAACTGAAAATAGTACCAGACTTCAAATACCTAGGCATCACGCTACAAACAAGCGCAAAATGCTTCACAAAACATATCACAGAAAAGACAACCCAGGCAATAATGGCAATGCATGAAATAAGAACATCAGATCCCTCACCTTAGAGACGGCAATGCTGTTATTTAGAGCAAAAATTCTACCAATACTGACATACGGCATAGAAATCATATGGACACATTTAACAATGAAGAATCTTTCCTCTCTAGAAAGGGTGAAAGCGAGATATATAAAGGCAGTATTAGGAGTGTCAAAAGTAACACATTCAAGACTCGTATACCTACTGGCGAAGGAAACTTTCCTCATCGACGACCTCAGAACAAGCATACTCTTACCCAGCACCAGCGCATCTGAGCAGCTGCTAGCAACATTGAACAGAAAAAGAGAAGAAATACATCCAGAATTCTACAGCACCGGGGCAATGGTGGACCGTGCGTGGACAAAAGAAAATTTCGAAATGAGACACGTCATCACTAGGTTGGCAGTCCATGGATTCCACCACCTGATATGCAACAACACAAAATTTCATGAAGCAAATATAGACTGTCAATGTACGCTATGCGAAAAATCGTGTGACCGATATCACATTGAGCTATGCACAAAAAGAACAAAAACAGTGTGTGAATATGCAAATATGTAAATTTAAAATGTATTCTATTTTAATCCTGGCTATTTGGCTGCAATAAAATTATTATACTTGTTTTCGTATAGAAGTAATTTTGAGTGGTACGTGGTCAGTGTTCCGCCTCATACTGACATCTAGGAAACCAAGGTAGTACTAGGACGGGAAAATTCGGTAAATTTTGCTTAGAGGCCTTTTCATTCAGACTTAAGTATTTTTTACGAGACTGAAAATCTTCAGACTCAGTACCGACGGCTTAAAGTCCCTCCCGGAGGACTTGCTCCTTGGATTTTTCCGTCCTAAAAAATCCATCGACCCCGGCCGGGTTTGAACCCGCGACCCTCGGGACCAGAGGCGCGGCCGACCAATAATAATAATAATAGTAATAATAATAATAATAATATAATAATAATAATAATAATAAAAGTCCGTCACGCAGGAACTGAGTAACTAAAGTGAATTCCTCAGCAAGTCGAATTTAAGCATTAATTTTTTTAGTTTGTGGAATATATATTGATTAATTAAATAATAATAAAACTTAAAGTTTTATGTGATTTTCATATTTATTAAAATATAAATTAGTAATAAGCTGTTAAATTCTCAACTAGATTTGAATGAATTGCCTCTTTTAAATTTATGATACAGATTGTTATAAAAATTGTTGCATAATTACAGTTGTTATGTACTATAATAACAAAATTCATTCACTTGTAATAATGTCTGAAGAAGGTACAAAGTACCGAATTTTATATTTTAATAAATATGAAAATCACATAAAACTTCAAGTTTTATTTCTATTTAATTAAACGAATTATGGATTTATATCAAGTAAACGTCAATTCAATTGATTATATATATTTATTTTGTTAAATTGGAAAAATTCAATTTCTGATGCAAACTAATTTAAAAATCTGCCTGCAGTTAAAACAAATTGTCTATAACCGTAAATTATCTATTTGCAAATTGTATAATTTTATGCCAACTTAAATAAGATATAGGCCTACCGATTCATTTTTACATCAATTCATTAAAATATTGAATATATAAAATTAATGTATCGTATATGATACATTACCAATATAAGGGCTGATTAAATTGTATGGTATACATTGCAACAAATTAAACATGGCGGTTGATAGAGACAATTTTGTTTAATTTTGGTAAGCCCTCACTTCTAATAGTCGGATTTCGTTGATTTTTTTTAGAATATCTTCGACTGTTTATTTAAATAGCATGTAGCAAGTTTCATTGTGAAACATAAAAATTGCGATGCTAGAACGTTTTGCAAATTTTCGTTTCAGATGAACAGCTACACATAATAATCCGATTTTGATGGTTAAAACTAACTCTAATTCACTGGCACTATCGAACCCGTAGGTTCATGGCCGCGCGGACATAAGCTATCCATATATCCCTATCCTGAGCCAGTGTTTTCCAATCATCCCCTGTATAATCTACTTCCCTCAAATCTTAGTTAATATTATTCTCTCACCTCATTCTTGGTCTACCAACTGGGCGTTTTCCCTCTGGTTTTCCTACAAGAAGCTTCCATGCACGTCTTTCATTCCCTATTCGTGCCACATGTCCTGCCCATCGCAGTCTACGAGATTTAACTGTTCTCATTATATCTGGCTTCCTATAAAGACCATGTAATTCACTGTTGGTTAACGAACCAATATTACTTTTTTTAAACTAAATGTGTTTTAGGAATTCGTTTCGAAATTAAACGTATAGTCTACGTAAACAACACTGTGGGTCCTTGTAACGCAAATAACTACTAAAGAATAGCAGAAATCTTACAAAATAGTAGGCGTTATCAAACAGAATAAGTAAGCATGCATGAGCATGATGTAGAAAATATTCAGGAAATGAAAATTTCAAAGGTCGACCTTGGACGTGATCTTCAGAAAATGATGATACAGATGACACTAATGTACTTGCCAAGTAGATGGAAAATTAACACAAACTTGTAAATTGTTTGAGAGACATTTTTACCTTATCTAATTATTTACCTAACTTTATTTAGAGAATAATGAAAGAACATCTTCCTTGGAAATAAGGCACTACATGTAAGTCAATCGTATAATATTGTTCCTGGATTATTGAAGCCACATAGAGCTGGCCAAGTTATTATACAACAGACTGAGGAAATGGCGTTGGACTCTGCAACATCCACCATCTTTCCCATAAAATCCATGCTATGACAAACATTGTATGGTGATTACTTATGGGTTAGTAATAACCATCTACTAACAATGAAACCATCGTCATCATCATGAACGTTTCAGGGTTAGGTTGTATTGAACCTATTCTCTCTCTTTTTCTATATATTAACATGAGATAGTCGTCTTTGGCTTGTATGTCCTGTTGGATTACAATACAATGCATGCTGCGGTACTCTGTCTATGTCTATTTGTCTATGATTAAGCCATTTCTGTTGGCGCTCTTCTATTAATTTATTCAAAAATGTTTCTGGCTTGTAGTTGTTTTCGAAATCTATGTATTTTTATCTCATCTCATGAATCATAAAAGAGTGGATCCTCCAGACTTTCTCTAATCCATTATTTAGAAGCCCAGTTTTCACTGTCATATCGACGAACTCGGTGGGACAAAATAGTTTTTTAATTCAGAATTCAGTTTATGATTTTTTTTTTTTTTCATTAAATGAATACTGCTTGAATCACCTTATGGAGATCACTTAGGTATTAAGAATAACCTTCTACCAAACATTTAATACCAGTCCAAACAGTAAGCACTAATAGTTTTGGACATAGTTCAATTCTAATAATGGTTTTCTTCCATGAAATGTATTCTCCGAGGAGTAATGTATGGAGATTACATAGATAGTAACAATAATCCCTTCTAAACATGGTATTTACTATCGGAGTAAACAGTAGAACCAAATAGAAACCAAGTTTTTCACCCGAAGTTCCGTTCTGTTATTTTTATTTTCATGCTGTGAGGGGTGTCGTATAGAGATTACTGAAGAAGTAATAATAGCCCTCTTCCTAACATAAGATCTACTACTGATGTAAACAATGGAACCAATAATGATTTTGAACCCAGAGTTCAGTTCTATTATTTTTTTATGAAATCCATGCTGGGAAGGGTGTCGTATGGAGAAACACTTAGGTAGAAACAAAAATTCAAAC